>SSNS01000596.1:303697-313840 GCA_006937985.1 Aphyosemion australe
TGGCAAGCCATCCTATATATGTGTATATATAGTCTGGCCACGAACCATTGACGGCTCTCAGTCGTGAGGCGGGATCTACGGTTGTCTTTCAAAATGTCAGCACGCAATTGGATAGCGCTAGGACCAATCAGAGTGACGAACAACGTGACGTAATCACGGCGACGGAAAAGCGGGAGGCTTTAATGGCGTCTAACATCAATGATTTCTGTCGTTTTTGTATGAAAAACACGTGAATATCAGGTGTACTGGGACATTGCACTACTTTGTTTGATAAAAATAAGAAGCCGCTAAGTATATCAGACCGACTTACGCACGTTGGAGTCTAAATAATCCAATGTTGATGACAAAGCCGCTTCAAACGAACGTGTTTCCTGAGTTGCCGCCATGTTGCTTGGGTTCGCGGCCGCAGCGCTGACATCATCGGCTACTCCCGCTCTGTGATTGGCCCAAAATATAGAGCGCTGTGATTGGCCCAACCAAAACTATAGCAAGCTGTGATTGGACAGCCACAGGCTGCGAGGATTCCTATGAAGCGTGCCTAGACCAAACTCTGCAAAGCAAGAATTTGGTCTAGTTCACTAGGCTACATGTTTGCCCCTTCAACACAAGTTTAGACTAACTCCAAAGAAAATTCAGATTTCCCAGCTTTCACCCAGCATTGAATGCACCATCTACGCACAAATCAGTCAGGCGTGAAAAGAGTCTCAAAAGGGTTTTTTGTACTTGTAAACTGACCTGTGTGTAATGTAGTTTTGTCCGTGTGTACCAGTTGATTTGCGTGTTTGTATTTAATGATTTGTATGTGTAGGAGCTGAAGTTACACACAAAAACGTAAAACACAAGTTACAAATCAAGAGTTACACATGCATAGATCTATACACACAGAGAGATATAGATGCGCACACACAAATCTTTAGTTACGCACACACAAATCTAGATACGAACACACAAATCTAGATACGAACACACAAATCTAGATACGCACACACAAATCTAGATACACACACACAAATCTATTGAGACTTTATTCTCCCCACAAAGTGTGTGAATTCTATGCTCATCTACCCCTCATACTAGCAGGCTTACAGGAAAGTGCTGATGGCCACAAGCCTGGAGCCGACATCTATCCGCAATCCTTTTAAAAATCTGCTCTTAGGGTGTAGACACTTTTAAGGTCCGAGCTATCCTAATGTCGTAATGGTTAACCTGCTTTCCCACTGAATATTTACATCAACATGTTAGTGGTAACATGTTAATTATGACATTCAGAGTGTGTTCTGGCCCTAAACTGACTAACCAGCCTTTAAGGGGACATATCATACAAAACTCACCTTCTGCATTCTTTTGGATAATCCAGATTTTTGAAAGAGAACAGTTAACAACTTACCTGTTGTAGATGACTGTTTGTGTTACTTTAGATTTGGAGAAACATATCTGTTCTGATGTCTGACTGTTGAGCTAAGAGTTAATCCCAAACAGACCAGTAACAAAGTAAATCTCTAATCTCAAAATGTCATAGCGAGTGATGCTGAAAGTGTTTTATAAACCTTTGTTCTGTTATGAACAGTTATTTACATGTGTTATTTGCAGCAGAAATGAGTGGAAAAGCAGTAACGCTGGTCAGGATTTCATATTTACCTCCTGAGTACAGAAACCTAAAAAATTATTATTTCAGTAATTAAATTTAAAAGGTGAAACTAAGACATGAGAGACTCGTTACATCCAAAGCCAGATATTTCAGCCTTTATTTGTTATAATTGTGTTGATTATGATTTACAGCTGATGAAAACCCCACATTCAAATTCTCTGAAGATTAGAATAATCCATGAAATCAATAAATAAAGGACTTTAAATAGAGAAATGTTGGATATCTGAAAAAGCATAGTCATGCATATGTACTCACTCAGTACTTGGTTTGGGTCCCTGTTACTTTTACAGAAATAAATGAACTTTTGCACGATATTCTAATTTTTCAAGTTTCACCTGTAGCTGTGTAATGTGAAGTTGATAGTGTGGAGATTTAAAATTTAGACCTGCTAAAACCTTTTGAACAAATATTTATTTTAAACTAAACAATTGAAGCATTAGAGGAGAACAGAACAAAAACGGAAATATTTTTCTCTTGATGTCAAATTAATAAATCAAAATCTCTGCCTGTTTTAAATATAGTGTCTTTAAGAATAAGCAACAACATAGAAATATAAAGAGACAAAAAACAAAAACAATGTTTTAGATCAGGGAAATTTAAGCAGCTTCCAAAGAAAAAGAATCAAACAAAAACTAGACATCATCTGTGCTCGGAAAGAAAATAAATTTCAGTTATTTATATCCTCAGGCTGCATAAAAATGTAAAGCAGAAAGAGGCTAGTACTACTACAAGACACAATCTGGGATCTCAATTTGAGTTGTTTTTTGTATAAATTTGCTATTTAGCAACCTGTAGAACATTTAATTATTGACCAGGTGCATCCTCATGTATCCAAATGTGTTGTGTCTGGTCGTGTATAACTTGATGAAATGTTTGTTTTCAGACAACTTGAGTGAAGCTTTGGAGAAGCTGAAGCTGGCGTCTACTGACAGCACCACTGACAGCACAGAGAGCTGTCTGGACTGCCTGCTGAAGGCACTCACCAACAGCAGTGAGTAGAACACAAAAGCCATTTTCTCAGTGTTCTGTAGGAATTAGGGCCGAACTCTATCATTTTCTGATTGAAATTTCAAAGCTGCGGTCTGTTTCAGCGCTCCTGACTGACCCAGGACCTGTTGTCTTAAACTGATTTTGTCATGTTTGTAAATGGTATTGTACGTTGTGAATACTGTGCTGAATCTTGATTTGAAGAAAATCGTGAATCAAACTGAAAACGCAATTTCTGCCAGAAAAATGGCGATTCTATCTTTTCCTGAACTCATTTGGGCCCGATAGGAACACTAGTGATTTTGTCTTTGAGTAACTCTGGACCACAGTTGTTATATTTTTAGGATTGGAGAAATTATTAGATAATTTCAGGAATTTAGACAAAGCGTGCATTTGGACGTGAATAAAATGAGTTCACCATTGTTTGCAAAAACATCACATTATGGTGGAGTAGAGAGAGAAAAATATCAAACACAGAATTAATCATAACAAACTGTCTATGCTAGATTTTGTTTTGAGTTGAAATGAAGTCAGATTTCCCAAATCCATGCAGGACCAAATGATCTCAGCTGGGGACTTGCCTTCCTTCAAACAGAATTGGTTTTTAAATAAATGTCTACATGAGAACAACGGCAAACGTTGCAGATTGTTGAAATTGTCCTCAGGCAGATCAAACATAGAGTTTCAGGTAATTCTCTCATGCAGCTCTGCATTCCTGTTAGAAACTTTAATAAGATGAAATAAAAAACAAGGCTGTCATGATCAATTACAATGGGGAGCCCAAGTCGAGGCTTCTGGACCACGGGTCCCCAACTGCCAAAAAATGAGCAAGAGTTTATGAGAGGATTAAAGTTATTTTCTGATCCTAAATACAGCAACAAATCTATACAGAATGATTCAGCCACACCAACGTCAAGTCTAGATTTCAGTGTTGTCCCGGACGCTCAAGGGAGCTGTGCAAAAACAAATGTCTGCTAAGCTCAGTGAGCTTTGACTCAATCAGCATCATGAAGGTGTTGACCAGAATTTCTCCTTGATGGCATGGAAGACTGATAAAGTCCATCAGAAGTTGTCACTGCTCAGTAGGAGTTTACATATTCTACACCCTTCATTTTCAGTCTGCTTGTCTTTGTTTGGTAACTCCTATGGTGTCCTTCAGTGAGTTTCCATCCGACTCATTTTGAAGTCAGATAAAGACCAAAGAAAACATTTTGAAGCATCATTTTGTTGTCCTGACTGTTGCTGAAACATAGAAGACTCTTTAACATAATAAAAATCTACCCCCCTTTTCCTCTCCTGAAGACACTGAGGCCAGTATGAAGATCCAGGAGATGGACATCCTTCCTCTGCTCCCCACCCTGCTCAACCCCCAGTCTTCCTGCACCCCTAAAGTAGCCAACATCATAGCTGAGGTAGCCAAAAATGGTGAGTTACACTTTTCACTCTAATCCCTCCTGGTTCCAGATTAGTTCCTTTGGGTTTTTGTTTACTTCCAGTCTTTTATTGTATTCCTAAAGGGATGGATTATTTGGAGGAGAATAAAGAAACACCTGGCTAGGAATGGATAATCTAATTAATTTTATTTGACTGAATAATTCACAAACATCAAATAATAACTTATCTTTTAAACTCAGTCAGGCTCAGCTGAGTGATGAAGTCGGCCGGCCCGGGTTGAAATTGAGAACTCTAGTCAGAGGTAGGGTTGTCAAAAAATTCAATACCTAGATATAAATTGATACTAAAAGTGGTATCTAAATTAGATATTCCATCCCAGTGGTATTGATATTATGGAGCATATACACAGCCTTCTTCAAGTACACGGACACGCACGACAGCCAGATGCCGTAAAGCAGCCTCCGCCTCCCAGACAAACAGAAGAAGAAGCCGCCGCATGGCTACATTGCAATTTCCCTCCCGAGTTGTCTCCGATCAAAGTTTTGTTAACAATGGCAACAGCGAGTTCAGGAGGCGCTTCACAGCCCTACTTAATCGACAACACAAAGAGCTAATTTTTGCACTATAAATTGAGGAAGCTAGATAAAAGAAATGTTATTTTTTGAATAAACTTGCTCAATAAATTGGTGTTTTTAAATAGTATCAAAATCGAGTATCGAGTTTTTTTTTCAGTATCGAATTGAGTTTGATATTTTAGTATCGTGACAACCCTAGTCAGAGGTAATAAATGGCCTACCTGTATGAATTTAAATGTGGACCAAATATATATTTTATTTGGATTATGCAGAGTTTTGTTGGGCATACCGTGCAATCATGGAAAATATGGAGCTGCGGATGCATTCTAAAGTATGACTTTAACGGCGTTACCTGCTGATCACCTGTCGCTCTTACTGTAGCCGCAGAGACCCTGAGTGCAGCAGCGCGTCTCCCACGGCCGCTTCCCCTCTCACTGTGCAGACGTGCAGCGGCAAAAATCAAACCTGTGTGCCGAACTAAATTAACTTGTTTAAAAGTGAATTGAAACTGCATCCTGCAATGAAAAATACCGCGTGGAGGAAGCTCGTTAAAACGCGTCATCACAGTGGATTTAATACAAGTTTTGAAGAACAAACTCCAGACGGAGTGAGGTGAGTTTTATGGCTCACTGCAGAAATACAAACACACGGAGAATCAACATCAAACGCAGCTAATCTCCACTTCCACCCACTATAGGAGCCGATGCGGCTAATAAATAAATATAATAATAATAATAATAATCAACACGCAAAGTTGTGAGATTATTTTTTTCTTTTCTGCATTATTTAGTCTTTTGAGAGTTTTAATTATTAAAATCTGTTATATGGTCACTGACAGCAGCTACATTTAAGTTTCACTTATAATCAGTCATCCTGGACATGATCATCCTGAGAGTTTTAGCTGAACACAGCTGCTGGACTTTTCTGGTTATCTTGAAGACATTTAGCCTCTCATCCTAGAGGCTCCTTCAGTTGCCAGACTGATAGGAGGCTGTGAGTTGTGGTCAGAAACAAACACACTGATTGTGCTGCAAGTCTTTTTTTCTTTCTTTCTTGAAAACATGTTTTTGGGGGATGGGGGTGCGTCAACACGGTCGGGACATAGAAGGGGGTGCACGGCTAAATAAGTTTGGGAACCGCTGTATTAGAGAATGAAAACATGAAAAATAAATCTACAATCAGGAAAGCAGGAAAAAATGTTAATTTTGTTTTTGCATTTTTCAGTTCATTTCAAATGTTTTAGAATTTTGTGTTTTCATCACATCTAGCTTGTGTTTTATCTAAAATCTCTTCATCTTTATTCATTTTATGAGGAGTTTTGTGTTGCATTGTTTGGAAAAATAATCAAAACACAACATAAAAAATTACTTGAAAGGTTTAGTATATATTTTTTTTTATAAGTTTTGATTGTTAAATGTTCTTTAAATGGAATTTTATACTCTGTAGAATCTGGTATGTAAGAATGTTCAAAAACAGTAATTTTGACATATTTAAACAGAAAAAAAGAATATATTGTGATATATGTGATTACACACATGCTTCCGAATTTATCACGTTTTAGATTTTTGGTCATATCGCCCATTGTTAAAGGTGTGGATCACTCCTTTAATCTAGGGATGCACCGATCCACTTTCGATACCAATATCAGAAGTTTAGTATCGGTCGATATTGATCTGATACCGATATGGAAACTCAGTATTAAACTGTATTACATAATGAACTATTTGTTACTATATGAAAAAGACTGGGATCATCCTTTCGTACAGGGGCCCAAAAGTTCCAAATTGCCGATCCTTTTGCTCGCTCCATTTTGAAATCAACGTGAGCTTCTGCACAGCGTGGGACTGTAGCGCATGACGTCGTCACTCACAGCACATAGAAATATACTGAATAGATCAATTCTTATGGATCGGGTCCATAGTCTCCGATACCCGATCTAGAATTTTCTTCTATATCTGTACCGATACAGATATTAAGATCGGATCGGTGCATCCCTACTTTAATCAGTACATTTGCAGTGGTCTCTAGTAGGATAATGCCTTGTAAGTCAAACTCGGTGTGGGGAGCTCAAATTCACCTGTTTCAGGAAGTCAGCTGGAGGAGAAAATAGCTTTAGACGACAGGATTTGGAGTCTTATTTCCTGATATTTGGACATCTCTCCTGTGATTGGATAGCAGCAAAGCTACTCTACCACTGACTCTGTTTGCTCTGCAACGTAGATGTTTTGTCTCCACAAATAACACAAGCCTGCTGTGTGGTGGAGTTGCTAATGCTAATGGTTGGCTTCTGCTAGCCTAGACATTCTCTGCTGTTTCCTGGACGCTAAACCAACAGCAGCCTTCCCCATCGTGAGTCTAGATGGGTGAGTCCATGAACGTTAAGTGACAGTGTGACGTAGATCTGTCAGGATTTTCACATCCTAGAGTTTTACCATTTATTTTCTATCAGAAGCTAATGCAGGAGATAGGGTTAGACTATTTTCATGTTCAGCCTGCATGCTAAACTCAGAGTGATTGATTATAATCAGAAATTATAATAAAAATATTTTGTCTGTGATCCACACCTTTAATTGATAACTCTTTTCTGCACGCTGTAGTTAGCCTCCATGTGATCCTCCAGGAATATAGGTGCATATTCAGAGAGCATTTATTTTTCATGACTTCTTAGTGTGTGTACAAAAATGAATCTAAAGTAAAAGGAGATATGTGTAGACCTTGTGTAAGAAAAGCTTCTGAGTTTGCAAGAGTGCAGCTAATGATCACTTGTCAGCAGTTGGCCGAGCCTGGCAGCACCCCCCTGGCGTTGATCTGTCACTGCTTCTAGAAATGTCTGTAATCAGCCAAGTGACTGCTGGTCTGAAGCAGCTCCTGCTTTTGCTGCTAGATTATATTATTTAAAACTGCACACAGTAACATTTATATGTATGTTTTAAATGTTTGTCTCTTCATTTTTTAGAACATTACTCTTCCAAGAACCTTGACTAATGAGATTATTATTATTATTTTATTGTTGTTATTATTGTTTTTGAATAATGAGTAACAACATGTAGTTTCCCTCTGGGATCAAAAAAGTACTTTTGAACTTTGAATTATTTATTAAATATTTGTAAACGACTGGAAATGTTATTATGTGATCATTACTGTTTATCACTGATATAGTTGTGGTAAAATTCAAGGTATTCACATTTATCCATTTAGTTATTCTGCTCTTCTGTTGATGGTAAATCACATGAATAGTGAATAAGGCAGCGTAAAACGCAGAGGCTTTGTAGGAGATATGTGTTTGTTATCATTCTACCAGCATATCGCTGTACGTAGTATGATTTAAAATGGGTCATTTCTCTCAACATTTTTCACAATTTTTTAAATAAATGTGACTATTCATGATAGGGTGATGCTTAAAAGTCTGTGAGGAATTATCCTCAACTACAGCATGATGGCCCCGGTCTACAGTGTGACCCTGCCAGGACCAACACCCAGTCTAGGGGTCCTGGAAGGGTCAGAGCTAGACTTGTTGAAGAACATAAGCAATGGTGCAAATCTGTCCGAAAGATTTTTGTTTACTTAGGGATACTTTCTTAGAATCAATTTTAATTTATTTTCAAATTAAAACAAATGCAACACAGCCATGGTACAGGCAGAGATGTTAAAAACAACAGAAAGACTTAGATTTAAGACTTGTACAGTTTTAGAATAGTTCTCTTAGTCTTTAACGGGTCATTAATGCTCAGTTTAGGACAGTTTTATTAAATTCTAATTGGATGAAACCAATTTTGAAACGGTTTTGTCCTGATCTAACATATGAGCTGCTGTTAACCTTGACTGATGTGAACAAAGTGTCGGGGCTAATTTCTTCTTACATGTTGTTGTGTCTAGAGTTCATGCGGAGCTCCTGTGTGGACGCGGGCCTCATCCCTCCTCTAGTTCAGCTGTTAAACTCCACCGACCAGGAGGTTTTACTGCAGACTGGACGAGCTCTTGGTAACATCTGTTATGACAGCCGTAAGTAGGAGTTTGGTTTACTTTGACAAAACTGAGTCAGACTTTTCATCATAGGCAAAACACAGGATGGATACGAACAAGTTTTTGTTAGAGGATTCTTCTGCTCCTGTTTATTGATGTTTTTCCCCCTCATAACCCCACAGGGTTTTCATTACTGGTGATTTTAAATAAATGTGGTTTTATAGGATGAAATAAATAGAGTTATATAAATGAATATAGTTTTAAAAGAACTGAACCTTGCACACGACTCAGTGACAGGTTTGTGTTTCATGTTGCATAGCATGCATCACCGCTCAAAACTTGGGTTTTACATACAAAATCAATCAGTTCTTTGAATACGATCCTCTCAATCTGAGATGAATGACATTTATGACATGTTCCATAAATAATGTAGTAAAAACCAACTCACAGTTCAAAGATACACAATCCCATCCTTGCTGCTTCTATAAGAATTAATACCAGCTGGCTAATAAAAGTGATTTTCATGACGGCTAATCAGCCTGTGACGACAGAAAACAGGAAGTAGAAATGAGGTCGGGGTGGACACAGATGGTTGTAGCTTTTGGTGTGGCTGGTCAGCCAGGGGTCGGGGTGCTGGTGCCTCTGCTTGTTCGTCTAGGCCGCTAAAGGCTTTACAAGTCAGAACAAAGGAAACACGGTTGTGGTAGCATACTGATTAATAAATGCAAATGGATAGATAAGCTCTATATAACATTTTAATTATTATAATTATTTAGTAATTAACTTATACATTAATGCATGTTCTATTTTTGGGGCTCATATTCTTTGTACTTTTTATATTACTCACTTTATTGCTTTTACTATTTTCATTAATGACTTAGATCACTGCACCTACTGTCATTAGTAATTTATTCTAGTTATATAAAACTTGACAGACCATACATAAATCAGTAAGATGCCAGGAGTAACAAATAACTTCATATGCCTGGTTTTCGTCTTCCTTTCGCTTTGTTTTTTTCCTGCTCTTTAAACACTGATGCACAGTAAATATCATCACAGTGAAGTGAAAACCAACCTCTCGGCATGGCGCAAAAGATCTCTGCACAGAATTTAAAGAAAACTTTTTATCAAGCCCTAACGGGTCGTACAATCGAGAGTGAAGCATTTTCTTCACTAAATCCTCCTCTAAACGTACAAAACAATCGAATTATAGGCTAAATATGCTGTTTCTGTCCACACAATCCCATGATGCAATGAAAGAAACATAAACATTGACATCACGGAGGACTAGTCTATTCTACGTGTACCAAACACGTTATTTTTCCTTGTCTAGACTAGACTAAAGAAGTGATGGGGTTGTTGAAACTGATAAAATAAAAACCACTTGTTCAGCTTCAACCAAAAGTTAAATACTCACAATTTATCTGACAGTAGTCTGTTCATGGTACATGAATATAATATGGTTTTCTGGTGTCTGCTGTGTAAATGTTGGCCTGCTGCTGTAGGGTGATCTCAGGCATGAGTAGCAGAAGTTAATCCTGATTTTACAGGCAGCTTTAGAGGCTTTAATCACAG
>SSNS01000597.1:8397-19440 GCA_006937985.1 Aphyosemion australe
ATGACCATATTTGGGACAGCACAGCCCAGCTGCTGGGAGGAGAAATATTTTAAAACCTTTCCAAACTAGTTAACGCTACGACCACAATTTTTGGAGTACGTCCATAAATTATAGCTCAAAACGGAGGAAAATCCGTCAGCTTTCATCCAGCGCAAGTTTCATTTCCCTCGGTTCTACGGTTCTCTCAGGACACGGCCTGAAGTCGAGCAAAGTCTGTTTTTGGCCCTATTCTTTTGAATGGGGGGAGGAGGAGACGTTCCTGAACTTTCCAAAATCGTACCTCAAGTTTAACCTGTGATTGTAGAAAAACCGTAAAAGATATCAAGAAGCTGAAAAAATTTGAAATAGTTGAACTTCTTTTGAGTTTGTTAAAAGTTGAATGAAGTCTCTAGGTTGAAGTTAACCCTGGCAAGTAAGAGGTCAAAAAGATGAACGATTTTGTGCAAAATTGAGCGATTTTAAGCCTTTTCCATTCATTTCAATGGGCTGAAAATTGCAGAAAAAGCTGAATTAATCGGAAACGGTTGAAGATATCAATACCAGGAGATATAGCCGGAAAGAGCTGAATGAGCTGAACGGTTTGATACCAAACTTGCTGAAATAGCTGAAAAACTGTAGAAGGAGATACAGTTCAAAAAACGTACGGAAGCAGAATAATAAGAAGAAGAAGAAGAAGAAGAAGAAGAATAATAAAGAGAAACAGGAAAACAATAGTTTGAATGCATACTGCATTCAAACTAACTAGTAAATAAAATTCCATCATAGTACACTAGAATTATGCCCAGCAAACAATCAACGTCGCATGGACGTGCAGATCAGGTCTATATTGAGTCCCTCAGTCTAGACCAATTTTAGACGTCCGGTGGACATAAATAAAACATTGAAAAACATTGGTGGGCTTGATTTATTTGTGTAGCATATTATCTGTAGCTGTAATTTCAATAAGTCAGGCGTTCATAAACCTGTCTGAAATTAGCGTAATTGTTACTTAGAATTTATAGCTATTATAATCGCAGCAATGACCTGGGAAATACGTTGCTGCGACGTGTCTGGTGGACGTGACAAGGCCGTCCATGACGACCTCATTTGGACCAGAAATGGACCAAATCCAGACGTGCAAAAATGACCTAAAGATGACGTTGCTGCGACATGTTGGGGACGTGAGAAGGACGTCCATGGCGACATAATTTGGACCAGAAAAAGACCATAACTGAACGTGCAAAAATGACCTGGATATGACGTCGCTGCGATGTGTCTGGTGGACGTGAGAAGGATGTCCACAACAACCTCATTTGGACCAGATTTAACCTATATCTGTACGTCCTAGCGATGTCAATACAGGACGTGCAGGAAATGTCATGAAAAAGTCGTCATCTGGCATCACAGTCTGCACTTACAGGGGACCAAAATTAGACGTGCAGAAATGACCTGAAAAAGAGTGGGAGGTAACATTAGCACCACCATAACCCTCTTTCCTTCAGGCGGTGTTGTTTGATAACACATTTTCCCCGTATCTCTCCAACATGCTGGTTAATAAAAATAAATCTAAGGATTATTTAAATGTACAATTTGTAAGAATGACATCTTGTGGACAAATCTGGTTACTGCAGTCCATTTTTTAAGAAAAAATATGACTTTCTCACTCCCGTTCTGTGAGTTTCATGGCTGTTGCCAGTTACGGATCAGCACCAGAAGATTCTAGAGGAGAAGCAAAGACGAGTCGTACACATGATAAGTAGATACATACATTGTTATATCTGGTGTTAGCACTCTTGGATGTTTTGCGGAAGGGAGAACTCACTAAACTCATTACCATAGTTTGTCTCGGGTATCAAGGAAGTGTTGCTGTTTGCCGTTGTGCTGCTAGCTTGCTGTTATAGTTCTAAATGACTCATTAAAGGAAGCAAAGCGCCTTGGTTGACTCATTATTCACTCCACACATACATTTCACTGTAATATCCAGTTGTTGGTAATTGAAAAAGTAGCTTGAGATATTTTTAGAGCTGACTTTTTGTTTCTAATTCACAGTTAGCATTATTAGCTCTAGCCTGCTTCACTCGCTATTAGAGTAAAACAAAAAGATGCCGTGGTTTCTTAGGGGTACAAGAAATAACTTCTGGGTCGCTCCTGTTTACTGGCTTTGGTTCTTTAAACAACTCTGGAGCTTTTTGCCTGCCGCTTTGTGTGGTTGCCGAGTCTGCGCCGAGCTAACGCTGCAGCGCAGACTCGGCAACCACACAAAGTGTAAACAGTGACTACATCCCTCTATTTATTTTTATAAGAGGAAACCTGACAACCCCCCAGCTGGCTGAGAATGAAACCTGTTTTAGTGTAACCTTCCTTCCAACGTGATTGAGACATTAGACTGTTTTGTAATTATTTTACCATTGAATTCTTACAAATTGCACCTTTAAAGGCAAACAGAGTGGGTTTCCCTTCTTTAGGGTCTAATTCTTTATACCTCATTTTTTTGGAATTAAAAATACTAATTTATTGTTTTGTTCCTTCAAATTAGATATATTTTTGATAATATATTAAGCCAAACTTTTTAAAACTATTCATTAAAGTTTTGAACATAAATCTGTTCATTCTTGGCAACTAGTGCTGCCTCTACAACTTCTCCTTTGTAGTCGCCTCCTTCCTGTTCTTTTGTTGTCATTCCTGTCATATCTATCCTCAGGCTGGCCGTTTTACAGCTGACTCTGCAATCTTCTTTCCTTCCAACTCTCCCTAACTCCAAAGAGGCTTCCTTTACTCCTATCTTCCCAGACGTCTGCTTTTACTCTGAACCTGACGGTGCACTCACTCTCAGTTTTCCAGAATTCCCGTCCCACGTGCAAGGTCAAAACACAGCTTTTCCCAGTTAAAATACCACTGAAATTTAAAGTCCAAAAGGATGAATTATTTGTCCCTTGATGTGGTTTAGATTTTATCAGTGACTCTCGGGCTGCATGATAAATCAGACGCTTCAATTTGCATCCTGGCTCGACCGGCTGTTTGGGTCGCGTGAGGAAATCTTGGCAGGAGGTCACATCTCCATCCCTGTTCCTCATGATGCCTGCCGACAAACATAAATCCACTCGTGACAAACACAAACACGCCGAAGCACACCCCGAACTTGGTAAAACATCTAAAACAAAAGCAACAATATTTATTTAAGCTTTTGTTTAAAAGTGTGCAACATCTGTGAAACGTCACGATAACGGGGATGATTTTGAAGCAGTTGATTACAATTTGCTGCTGTATGTGAGTAAGTGGGTGACTACGCCTGTTGACAAGCCTAGCATTAGAGGAAATTTATCGAGCCCCCTGGAGGGAAAAAGATCCTCCCAAATCTGCTAACAGCTGCACTTTGTGAATGGTATGCACTTTGTGAGACATACATGGGTTTTGTGTGTGCTTCTTTAAGGATAAATGGGTTCATCGAGTGCTTTTTCACTGCAGATTCACCCAAAGAAAACCAGATGAATAATGGGAAAGAATACAAGGAAAATTAAAACAAGGATTTGCCATTTCGAGAGTAAAATATTTTATTATGAATCTCTTCCTTGCGTCATTTTAACACATCTAAATAACAACGGTGGGTCCTGAAATATGCTCATCCACCAATCATATGGCAGTGAATCAATGGTCATCTAGTCATCACCCATTCAATCTGAGCATCAGGATGGAAAGAAAGTGGATTTAATGGACTTTGAATGTGATGTGGTTGTTGGTCTTTTCTATTGGGACCCACAACCTTCCCGCTGTGCAAAGACCTAGTGAGGACGTCCTACAGACGTGGTCTGGACCGGCAGACCCAATATAGGCTTAATCTGCATGTCCGTGCGACGTTGACTGTTTGCAGGATTGTTTATAACACAGCCCCAAAAAAGATAAAATGCAAATTTCTTGTGTATACTGTAGATGCGTTTCCACTTTCGGAATTTCACTGGAACGTCCCGGCATGTGCGTCTCCACTTCACCGGCCGGTCGAACTGACGTTTTCTGGATCATTTTCAGGAACGTTCGAAGTACCTGTTCAGGGGTAGGTACTTGAAACGGCCCGGTGGAGTAGCTGAGGGGAACTTTTGGTTAACTCACGTTAATTGGTTGTAACTCGGTAGGAAACTACATCAGCAGACCCCGTTCAAAATAACATTAGTAAAGTTAAAACAGTTGCTTGTGAAGCAGAATGGAAGCAAAAGAAAATAAGCACCAATCGTAACATGGCGGAATTCCCCCACAACAACGTAATTCATGGAGCTTGCGGTCTTACAGAGTGCCGAAAAAACTGAACTTCTTCTGGTCATTAAGCGCCACATTTTACATCACGCAGCTGCTCTCGTCCTCCGAATGGATTAAATTTTGCTGGACTTTGACAGAATAAAACTTTTAATGTTATTAATGTTACTGCGGATGCTTTTTGGCGCTGATCAGTGACATCACTCACTGCAGTTGCAATATGCTGACGTGTGTTCAAAGTCCTGAAAGGGCTGAATTTGCATGGAGACACAACAGCTGAGAGGATCGGGCCATCGTATCTCCCGGGCCATTTCCCCCTCACAGAATTTACCCTGAAGTTTCTACAATGGAACCACGCCTTATGTCATATATAAGAGGAGAATAGCCAGTCTGGTTGTAGATGATCACCAGAAACTGGACCATAAGAGACTGGAAAAACCTTTCCTGGTCTGATGAGTCTGGATTTCAGCTGCAGCATTCAGATGGTCGGGTCTGAATTTGGTGTCACCAACATGAACGCATGGCTCCATCCTGTCTTGTATTAACATTTCAGGCTGCTGCTGCTGGTGTAATGGTGGTGGTGGGGGGGATTGGCCCTTTTAGGACCCTTTAGTACAAGCCTGGTTTAAACTCATATCTTCTGATTAACCAACCAGCCAGCCAACCACCGTGCCAGCCAGCCTGCCACTTTTCATGATGAGATCAGCACAAAGTGCTGATGGCTACTTCCAGTAGGATAAAGCACAATGTCACAAAGCTCAGATAATCTCTAACTGGTTTCTTGAACGTGGCAATGAGATCACTGGTCTCCAAAGGCCTTCACAGTCACAGTTATCAGTTCAGTTTAGAACCTTTGAGACATGGTGGAATGGGAGCTTCTCATCATGGATGTAGCTGTGATCAGTATAGACCAGAACCTAATAAGAAGGTTTATAACACCTTGTACAACTCAGCCGGTGTTTAATCCATACAGATAAACAGTGAGGGATACATCACACTCAAGTTATTTACAAAAGGAGAGTTTCTCCATAAATTGTTACAAAAGTAGAGAAGAGGAGCAGATTGAAAGCAAGCTGAAGTAAATGAAAAACCACAGTCCCTCTGTCATCTTTGACCTCAATAATATCTTGTAATTCATCATTTTGCATCTCATCATGGTCACAGCAGTTCACAGTGAGAACCTTTGTTTCCTTGAGCCAGCAATGGCCCAAAGGGTCAAGAGGGTTCATCATTATGTTTGGGAACAATGATCAACAGTCCGCTGTGGTGATGTATGGAGTTCCTCAATGAGGTCTTTAAGTGTTGATAATCGTTTGGGAGTGATGAGAGTGTTTCCTTTCCCTCCGAAGTGGCTGATGACATCATGGGAATCCCCTTCATGTCGAGACTGGATGACATCAGACCAGGAGGAGTAAACAAAGCTTCTGAGTGGAGGGTCCAATTTTTAGCAGATAAGGTCAAAATCTAGATCACATTGGTTCCTAAAGTCATGTACGCATCCACACATCATTAAATGTATTTTTATCTTTCACGTTTTCATTTAAATACCTCAGAGTTTAGATGAAGTTTAGATTCCTTTCATGTTGTCTTTGTAAAATTTCAAAGTTTGAACCTCAGCTTATCAGAAATCATCCAAAAACCTTCCTGTAAAAAAGCACACCCAAACACAGTAATACCACTGTAGGCCTCAAAAACGGTTTCCAATAAGGTTTCACTCATTTGCATCAGCCCATCCAAATGTTGTCACTTCTGGCTCAAAATGGCTCTGACCAAACAATTAATTGTAGCCTTTAAACAAACTCAGTTATTTCTGTACATGCTTCATCCAGCAGTCTATACAGACACGGGGTAAAAGCAATGTTGATGGAAATTCAGATAAAACACTCGTATTTGTCAGTGTTGCTGCTAATTGGTTGTATAACATGTTTGATGCATCATAGTGAAAAGACGATCAAGGAGAATCTCACGTTGGGTTGGGTCAGGTGGCATGAGCAGATGAACTGTGTAGAACTGGAGTAGCCAGGATCAAACCACGAACGTTGTAAGGCCGATTATAAGGCAACTGCTCTTGCCGTTGAGCCACAGCCACCTCAACAAATACTATTGAGTTTCTGGAATTAATGAGCAAACGGGTAAGAAGAAGGTATAGAAACAATAGAGCTGAAGGGTAGAGCGTTGTGTCATCGGCATACGTGGTAAGGTGAAGTTTATTATGGTGTTTGCTGAAAGCAGAACTCCCAAAAGCTGAATATACATATATGCATGCTTATATGGAAAGAGAGAGAGAGCAAACAAGCTGTCAGATATTTGCTTTTTTTAAATCAAAAAGACATCTGACACAGCATGCCACCCCCCAAAACACTCTAATAACAACAGCCCTTAGGATAATGTAAAAGTGCAAAACGTTTTAAACGTTTAAGATTTAACAAAGTAAAACCAAATCCCATTTCCTTATTCAACAGTCCCATCTCTGCAGATGCTAAAAAAAAATATCTTTAAACCCCAATTCACCCCCCAGAACCTAACAACACCAGATTTTAGTCCAATATCTATGCAACTGACTGAGTTGTAGCCATTTCTGTGTTTTTGATGTCTCTGGTGGTGTAGGTAACAAATAATCTCAGGGTGCCAGATCAGCCTAAGGCCCTGCGCCTGCCGATAAAGTAAAACTATATGATTGGCTGGACATTCCCACGTTGACGTTGAAGATTTTGGTTGGTCCGGACAGGTTTTAAGAGTTGTGTTACCATGGCATGTGCTAGGGTAGCCAGATCTGCTCGGGGTTGTTTTTGATTTTCTTCATACGTTGGTGTAGAAACTTAGTCATCAAGGACACGATGATCTTTAGAGTTTAAGTGAAAACTGTACTTTTTTGATTTTGTAAGACATTTTGCCTCTCATCCAAGAAGTTTGTTAAGTTTTTCTTCGTAGAAAACATTGACTACGTTTACATGCAGCCAGTATTCAGGTTATGAACGGGTTAAGGTCAGTATTTGCGTTTCTGAAACATTCGGAATAACCCGTTTACATGCACAAATAGAGAGAGTTACCCCTGTATACGTGGAAAGTTTAAAATCCCGATTACATAGCGTCAGGACCAGGACGTACGGGCTACATTAAGACGCAATATGCGTCATTTCCTGTTTGCTTCCTGTATCCAAAGACGACGACAACAGCAGCAGCATGCAGATAATGGATGGTTCGGAGCTAATAGTGATCGCCTTTGTTTGTGCATTGGTGCCGTTACTGACCTGGTTTCTTCATCGCTCCAAAAATGTGATGTGCTGCGTTTCGCCATGTTGAACTCAGGTTGAACTCTGCGTGTTCACTTCTGGGTTACTGGCGCATACAAGAAGTTCATCTACTCAAGGGTGTTTCTCAATCTCAAGGAACCTCGCCTTGATGCCTTGGTCCCGCCCCGGGTCACGTGGGACAAGTCTGTTCCATTTAACCATTTTCTTTGACCAAGGAAGGACAGTGTCCTCGTAAGCAAGGCGTCTGGCAGTGCCTTGGCAGGCAAGGCAAGGCGAGGTTCCTTGAGATTGAGAAACACCCCTCGATTCCTTGCGAATAGAACATGCGCAGAGCGCACCTTTTGAAAGGGTTATCCCGATACGCGTTTACATGACCTGATATTCGGGTTAGAAAAGGGTTACCACAGAGGTAATAACCCGGTTTTAAAAAACCCGGTTATGCTCATAACTGGGTTTTTGCCTGTGTTTACATGTACTTACGGAACCGGGTTATTGCAAATAACCGGGTTTTGAACGGGTTATTGGCTGCATGTAAATGCACTCATTGATGAGTTTGACAATGAAGATACATCGTAACCTTTGTAACTGATATTCGGTTCAATTAGTAATCCCAGACTGCACACCATGAATACACTTTCTATTAACTCTAATTTATTTACTCACTTGGGAAACATAAGTTTTGGGGTTTTCTTATGAAATGGGGTATACACCATAACTATATCCCCAGGTCGTCGTCGTAAATCAGAATAGGTTCTCAATCGACTCATCTGGTTAAATAAAGTTTAAATCAACAAATAAATAAAAGAACAAATGAAGGATACAGAAGATTTCAACACTTTTACAAACAAAAAACCCGACAACAGTTCTGTTGGTAGAGCTTGATATTGATTTTAGTGCTTAGCTAGTTGAAAAATGCGAAGCAATGTAGTTTGTCCAAGTGGCGTTGTTATAGTGTGACATCATTGGCAGGTGCAGGTTACCAAGCATATTTGTTACCCACACCGGCCATCTTTAATTGGAATCACACCAAAAGCTAATTAGTTGTTTGTTACCCTAGAATCCATCACACCCCAAAATAAGACTTTGCAGCTGTTGGAATTTCTTGCAAAACCCCTTTCAGGGCAAATGTTTACAGTTTAATGACGGGTTGTTTTATTAGAGAGTAAGTGAAAGACGTCAATATTGTTTCACAAGCCTCGAGGCCTTTTGGACTAAGAAGTTTTAAAAGTTCAATAAAAGTAAAAGAGTTCCCCTTCCTGACCACCATTCGTAACAAAATCTATGCATGACGCTTGGAAGACAGTGATTCATATCTTTATTTTTTGAAAAGTTTGTGAAACATTCTTTCACGAGCCAACAAACACACCTTCATGCACACGAGACATGGTCCTCAGACATAAACATCCCCCTCTCTCTTTTTCTCACACACACACACACACACCTCAGCCCATCGCACAGGAAGAAACGGAAGAGAACAACGTTATAAGGACTGGGTTACCTTGGCACAGGAGGCAGCAGCTGTGAAAACAGCCAGCGAGTGATGTCAGAGCAGAATTGGACTCTGGGTAGCAAGGCCACTTTGAAGTGTTTGTGGTTTTATGACAACCCTGAGACAAGGTGGCCAATTCCAAAAGAAGTGTCTGTGAGTCACGTTTGCACTAAATGCAAACATGAAAAGCAACATGGCCCAAGTCTCTGTGATGGAAGTGATAGAAACACCATGTGTGGGGAACCATTTCCAGGTAAATTCCCCACATTTCGATCTACAGCCCCAGATAGCTCTGATGTTCTGCAGGTGCAAAGTTCCAGCCCTCCCTCATTTTCCCTTTATTTTACTCCATCCTACCCCTCCTTCCAGTGAAGGCCACAGAACCAGATGTGCCAAGTCATGCCAGCAAACAGGCTCGGGATGAAAGACCATGGGGAATTCTATGTGCTTGCAATGTGAGAACAGGTGGGAAGTTCGACAGAAGTATAAGAGTCCAGAGCTTGTGTGTTCTCATGCTACACTATTTTTCTTCAGATGTGCTGCTTTCAACAAGGCAGTCACAGCAGCTCGCTCCATTTCAAGAATAAACATTCTCCCTCTGGTTCGCTGCATTCCAATTATGTTTTCTATTTCATGGTAATAAATGTCGGATTACTTCAGACTGAAGGTTTGCTCTGACTTTAGCAGCTTTTTGGGGAACATTTGGGGACTGGGCAGTGCTCTAGGACGCTAAATAAAGACCTAGCTTTTCATTAACACCCAATAAATACATTTCAAAGTATTGTTTTAGAGAAAAAAGGAGTCAGGCATGGGTAAAGAATTTATGGAGGCATGCAGTTAGCATGGTGTGATTTCTGTTTGTGCTATAACTCCTATATTACCTTTCCTAAAGAGGAGACTTCACTACAGTGAAAATAATGCTGCTGCAGGAATGTTTCAGCTAACTGTCATAGTCACAGTCCTTAACGGTGCAATTTGTAAGAATTCTACAGTGAAATAATCACAAAACAGTCTAATGTCTCAATCGTATTGGAAGGAAGGTCATTTTGAAACAGATTTCCTTCTCAGCCAGCTGGGGAGCTTTTAGTTTTCCTCCATTAAAAAAAAAAGAGGGACGTAGTTACTGTTTAAAATCTGTGAGCTCGTGAGGTTGCCGAGTCTGCGCCAGCATTTGTAATTTGACACCGGCAGGCTAGAAGCTCCAGAGTTGTTTACTGAAGTCTGTAAACAGGAGCGACCCAGAAGTTATTTCTTGTACCCCTAAGAAGCCACGCCATCTTTTTCTTTTACTCTAATATCGTCTTGTTTTGCTCTAACGGTGAATTAAAAGCAACTAGTCGGCTACAAAAACATCTCAAGCTACGTTTTCTATTACCAACAACTCAATATTACAGTTAATGTGAATAATGAGTCAATCGTGGTGTTTTACTTCCTTTAATGAGTCGTTCAGAACTATAGCAGCAAGCTAGCAGCAAGAAGGCAAACAACACGTCCTCCAATGCTGGAGATGTATTACTGTAATAAGTGGAGTAAGTGCTCCCTACCATAAAACACCCAAGAGTGCTAACACCAGATATGACAATCTACTTATCAACTTACTGTGTATGACTTATACTGATTGCTTGTTACCTAGAATCCTCTGGTGCAACAGCCATGAAACTCGTGGAACGGTAGTGAGAAAATGATTGCAGTAACCAAATTTGACCACAGGATGTCATTCTTACATATTGCTCCTTTAAGTCACCCCGTTTACATCCATAGTTACCAGTAAATGTCGCAACAAGTGATCCTCTTTCCTCTAAAGATGGTTGGTGAAAACCATGTTGAATGTTGCGTTCTTAAGGCCTGTAACTTAAGAGACTGTGGTAACTTGATAAAGACTCTGAAAGACGAAATATCGCCGAGATATTTGCTTTGCCCACTGCACAGATGGCAAACACTATTATGGTTTAACCTGGATTCCCCTGAGGCACTGGCTTTTCTTTAGTTTTTGTTTCACTAAGCTGACAAGTTTACATCCCAGCTGACAGCTGATGAGTCGAGGCAGCAGGTAGACGGACTGAGATAACATTCTTG
>SSNS01000597.1:19641-33277 GCA_006937985.1 Aphyosemion australe
TGATTTTTCACCGTAACACAACACGTTTAAGACCGCGAGGAGTGAAAGTAAAGCAGGAATGGGGGTGAGACGTTTTTTGTTTTGGCATGAAATTAGAGACGACAAAACCAACAAAGCATCCTGTTTGCACAATATCTGTGAAAACTGAGTGGGCCCAAATATTTAATGGATTATCTGTGGCAGCGATGGAATACATCAGGGTACTTTTTTCTTTTTTTCCCAAGCATTTATGGATTATGATGTTTTTGATGATAAAAATCAGCTAGAGAAGAAAAATGACATAGCTGTCACCTAGGTGACCCAGAGGACGGGTACTTAACCCTCAAGGCTTTATGGCTTAACCGAGTCAGGCAAGGCAGGCTGGGAAGAAAAGGTCAGCAGGGGTAAAATGAAACAGATTTATGTGTGACAGACATTTAAATAAAACCTGTCTATGTTCTATGGAAAACACAGAGCCATAAAAGAGGTATTTGTGTGTTTTTCTGTCACAAACTGAAGAATGAAAAGGCAAAATATCTCAAACTATTTGATGGATTTCAAAGAAACTTAAATAAAATAATTATTGGATGCATTGGGTTGGTGTCAACCCAATTCCAAATGGCTGCCATAGCCAACGGACCTTAGCAAACACAGAAATTACCACAACTCCATTGATTTTACAGATACTGAGCTAAATTTGATGTGGCATTAGCTGAGATTTATTCACAGCACATACTCTGAGCAAAGTTCATTGTGTGAATTATTTGCTTCAAACTTTGGCACTTGCTGTTGGCGTCAGCCCAAGGTAGACCAAATGGGTTCTGTCTATGGACAATTCCAGTCTTTAAAGCAACATTCTGCAACTTTTACACCTTAAAATTATGCTTTTTTTGTAAAGTTTTGTATCATACTATCATCTGTTATGTTCATTGTCATACCTGTGATGTTGGGGGGTCCCACGTCTGTTTACTGCACTATACAGTTTTTGTGCATCGGGTAGCGCCGGAAGTACTGACTGGGTGTCGCTTTACGGCAGAATATGGCAAGCCAAAGGGATAAAAAAAGCGTGCGTTCTAAACGTGCGATATGTCTGCCAAAATGTGTTTCTTGAACGCGCGTTTTGACACCAAAGGGGACAAAAACTCGCATGTTCTAAAAGCGAGCATTATGTCTGCCAAAACACGCGTCTTGAAAGAGCGTTTTGGTGGACATAATGCGAGTTTAGAACGCGCAGTTTTTTTTATCCCTTTGGCTTGCCATAATTGTAAAACGTGTTTAGCAGTGGCAGATTCACCAAAGAAAGCTAGAAATCCCTTATCAGAGGAATAGGAAAAGAAAAGAAGAACGTGATAGAGCAAGAGCAAAGACCAGAGTTATTATTGGGCCGTCTTTTCCTCGCTGGAGAGCTCTTTTAGAAAGAACGACATGACCTACAGACTCTGACCTAGCCATGGTGCTAATGACTAGGTAAGTAATAAATGATTTCACCAGGGTTATTGTGTTTGGTCGGGCATAAAGTTGTTATACAGTCCTGATAAAACTATTTATTCAATGTGTGGAGGTGGAAAAGTTTGTTTTCGTTGTTTTGCCTGATATTAGGAATGTAAACATGCCTCTTATGCCCGAGAGAGAGATTTAATGTTACGACAGTGACGTTACGCAGCAAGCCTCTAGAGGGCGACAGAGACCATATAACTGCAAAGTTGCGGAATGCTGCTTTAATAACCAATTCAGCCATTTTCTGGCCAACATGTAGTCATTTAACAACAATGACACAAAATTGCTGCGAAAAAAAAAAACAAAATTCCTAGTTGCTGTGATGGACTGGTGACTTTTCCATGGTGTAACCGTGCTTCTTGCCCAATAAATGCTGGAGAAAATCACCAGGTTCCCGTGACCCTGAACAGGAACAAACAAGAAGAGGAGATGAATTAATGTATTCATCACAAATAGCTTTATTTAATGTAAATTAAAAAAATAAAAAAATAAAAATGATATACATGTACAGAAAAGCCTTCTTTTGCTTAAACTATGCAATGTATCACCAAAAGTATTGGGACACCCACCAAGTCACCACATTCAGGTGTTCCAATAAAGACACGGATGAGTGAGTTTGGTGTGGAAGAACTTGAGTTTAAGCTGTTGTGTAATGGTCTCAACTCTTCTGGTAAAGTTTCCAGAAGGTTGTGGATTTATGGGAATTTTTCCCAAAGCGTATTAATGAGGTCAGTTTCTGGACAAGAAGGTCTGGCTTACAGTTTCTGCTCTAATTCATCCCAAAGGTGTTTTACCAGGCTGTAGGCTTTAGACGTTCCCCCACACCAAACGCGCTCATCCCGGTCTTTATTGGAACACCTGCATACATTTTGATAGGGTTGTCCCAATATGTGTGGCCAAATATTGGAGCAGCAGTAGCTCAGGGGGTAGAGCAGGTTGTCCAGTAATCGGAAGGCCCGGCTCCCGGCAGAGAATGCTGCTGTTGTGTCCTTGGGCAAGACACCTAACCCTCGTTGCCTGCTGGTGGTGGTCGGAGGGACTGATGGTGCCTGTGCTCGGAAGCCTCTCCTCTGTCAGTGTGCCACAGGGCAGCTGTGGCTACATTGCAGCTCATCATCACCAGCGTGTGAATGTGTGTGTGAATGGATGAAAGATACACTGTAATGTAAAGCACTTTGGAGTCCTCTGACTCTGAAAGGCGCTATAGAAGTGCGGGTCATTTGTCATTTTATCATATGGTAATCAATCTGTTGGCAAAATATCTCAGAAATTCAATTAGTAATGAATAAATGTTGCAGAAGTCATTATTAGGGCCGGAATATACTTGCTGTTTAACCTCGCGTTGGCACAGGCAGCGTGTTTGTTCATATACTTGCTGCTACACAGCGCTGCACTGCATGTAGTACCGGAGTGTTCCACTAGGGGGCAAACGAGAGTACTCAGACCGGATAGAGAGCCGGTACAACCAAAACAAACATGGCGTTAATAAAAGAGCTCAAAACTGGTTAATTTTGAGATTACAGCAGAAAAAGGACAGCAGCAGTATCGTAGATGGTGTGAAAGACCTCTAAACCAGAGACGGAGTCACCATGGTGAGTGTGTCTCGCTTGTTTTGTCAACTCCACCTACTGGTTGCTCGTATATTGCAGCGTTTGGGCGCGTAACGTTGCGTCGCGTTAATTTCAGAGGATGCGTACAAACGACACTTCAAATCAACGCAAGCTACGTGTGGCAGCCATTTTAAACACGCGTCGCTAAACAGCAAGTGTATCACGGCCCTTAGAAGTGCGTATACATCTAACATTTTGAGTTATTTCAAGATGTCTGCCACAGCTAAGTAAAAATGAGCATAACTCAGTCAAATGTACAGATACTAAGATCAATGTGGTGTGATGGTAGCTGAGCTAATAACATTACAATCTGGTGTAGACAGACTACAGGATTTTGTCACATTAGATTTTACGATTTGACCAAGAATGGACTGTTACACTGACTACTCAGATAACGGGCATGCCAAAGTGTTTGTTTCTGATTCTGCGTGATGCATCTGTATGTTTTTAAATGACTTGGGTGGTTTTTGGATGCTTATTTAAGAGTTTCTGTCTAGTCTGTGGAGAGCAGGGCATATTTTCACAGTTCCTCAGTCAGGGCTGGCTCTCAGAAACCATATTCAGTTATGTAAATGAAAGATATCCATCAGGAGGCACTAGAACATTCTTGTACCAAAAATAAGAGACTGTATGTTTGATACATTGTCACTGTTTGTGCTGAGGGGATTCTTAACTACCCCTCTCTTTCTTTTCTTGTGTCTCAAACAACCAAAAAGTTGTGATTTTTGCAGCTGCGAAAGTTCAAAACTAAAACAAAAATGTGGTCAAAAGCAGTTCTTGGTATGTTTGTGTAGGGAGCGGTTGATCAGATGCACCCAGGAGCCACAAGTTGAGACCTACATCCGTATTCTTTTTATTTTTCTTTTGGTTTGATTTGGCCGAGGAGTATATCGGTTTTTGAGTGTTTGTAGTGCTGGAGCTGTGACTCGCCAAGGAGTAAAGCAAACCTCTTAAACCAGAGACGGTTTTATATGGACACCCTGGCAAGATCAGAGTGGCTTTTATGTCATTATGTCTGGATTTGGTTGTTTGACCCTTACAGGCATCAGTAGTGCTTGTTGCTTCTGAAATGTTGTGGTCTGGGGAACATCTACATGCTCTGAATTGATGACACAGACATACATACTGTAAAAATGAAATCTTTCTGCTTATTGCTGGTCACGTTTTAATCTTAGATAATCTTGTGTTTTTATAATAGCGTTAGGGTCATTTGGTCTCATCTCAGAAATAGTAACGTTACTCAGAAAGCACTCTGGTAAACTCAAATTATTGGACAAATAATAGAGCTGTAACAATGTATTAATGTCATTATTGTATTATAATAATTTAGTTAGTTAGCTGTAGAACTTTAACACACCTACTTATAGGCTGCAGGACGAGAACATGATGCTCTCAGGTTTAAGTCAGTTGATTTTGATAAGCACAGAGAAAGTTATCCGTTTTAAATACAAAAAGAAATGTAGCCTTCATCAGGGAGTCAAAAACAAGGCTACATTGCTGAAACGCGTTGGAGTTTTTTAGAAAGGCCATATGTTGACCTAGCCATTACAATAAAGGCTTTTTAACTTTTTCTATTTGAGAGTGCCTTGGAGTTTCTTTTTGTATTTATGACTTAAGCTTCCCATCCAAAGAGCACCTCAAACAAACTTTTGTTGAGTCCAGGAAGCGCTCCTTATTAGAAGTTATCCATTTGTTTTAATATTGTTGAGAGTAATTTAAGTTCCAGAATGTAATGAATTTACCATGAGCTATGTTTGTAGGCGACGGTGATGGAGGAGAAACCTGCCAGCGCATATCTGGAGGGTTTCAGATTCACACCCCGATCAGCCTATTGTAGTCTTTGTGTCCTTGGGACATTTCACCTACCTTGCCTGTTGGTGGTGGTCGGAGGGACCGGTGGCGCCTAGTGTGTACGGCAGCTCCACCTCTGTCAACTAGACCCAGGAATACAGTGGCTACATTGTGTTCATGTTGTAAAGCACCTTGGGGGGTTCTATGACTCTAGAAGGTGCTTTATAAATACAGGCCAACATACCATTTACCATTTATTGTGAAGGGGCAAAAGGAATTTCTGCTGTTCATCCCAAAACATAAAACATTAATCAACCGGATCCATTTCTATCAAGTTCATTCATGAGGACTCAAAACTCTTGGTTAGATTAGTGAAAGGAACATGACACAAGTAAAACTAATAAAAGCACCTTGTTTTAAGGAAAAGAGATATATTTAGGGAACTTTCCATTAGTTAGGTTAGCAAACATTGCAGATTTACAATTCCCTCAGCATATATACTTCATGTTGTGCAGGTGAAGAGACTTTGTCAGTAGTTTGTTAGTATAAAAAATACAGCCACACTATATCCTCTGAATGCTTAAAAACCTCCTGTGTACTCCGAATCTGTCTAGGAGTATGGTTCTCGCTTTGGGTGTGGGAGGTCCCGGGCGCAAATCCCGGACAAGCCCCCATTTATGTTACGACCAGGCCCGTAAGACCACAACAGGGAATGGAGACTGAACACTGATTTTGGAGTTTTAGAGTATTTTCATTGGAAGCAGCCTTTAACATGGCTAACACAGGAAGGAACCCCTAAAAGTGAACACTATGGCCACGTCGATTTCAATGAAACTACACCAAGCAGGCTTTTATCCTGCACTCACAGGTTCAGCAGCTCAGTGCAATTGAAAGGCTGCACACAGCCAGGCCAATGAAGAGGCAGAGGGGCGTATGCAGGGACATCCCATGCAGCCAATCCTCTGGTCACGCTGGCACAGTGACATTTGTTTGCCTGAAGGATGGGCTTAATTCCTCCTAATGTCAGGGGCCATAACAGACAATGAAAATCTAACAGTGACAGTGTTTCCACATGGTATCCATTAAAAGCCATTTTAACCATATGACATCAACTTTTAGATCAATAACAGTGAAACGTCTGATAGCCACTTTCATGTTTGCTAGTATTGTGGCTGCCATCTTGAATTGAGTTGACGAGTTGTAGACGCACATCCAGTGACTATGTTCTGAAAGTTTGATTAATGTCCCCTCAGTTCCCCTTTGTTTCTGTCTTTTTGCACCACAAAACATTTCATTTCAACATTAAACCTGCAGCACCTTCAGGGTTGAGATGATTCATATTAACAAAACACTGCTGGGAATCTGGATGAAACCCAGCCTGCAGTTCGTCACCAGATCCACTCACTCACACGGAACAAAAACAAGACAGCACAGCAGACTGAGGGCCCACAGGTCACAGCCACGCAAGCTTGTTTTGATGCAAAGGTTTCTGGGAATTCTAATTTCCTTGTTTACTTTTTCAGGGTGACTTAGTGGCTTTATGACTAAAAGCTTCACCACAACGATGACTTATGTCTTAGACGGGACAGGAGGGAGATTACAAAGTCGTTTTAGCCACCGAAACGAGGATTAATACATTTCCACAAGGTTTGCTTGGAGGAAAACGCAACCATCTTCTGCTGCTGGTTCTTAAATCATCAGAGAAACAAGAGTCTGAATTAGGAGAAGTACTCCTGAACACACGGAAAAGGGATTACATTTTTATTTTGTGTTTTTCTGGTGATCACACAGGGCTCTGACATGAGGAAGACTAATGTGTTGTTGTGAAAAGAAAAAAAACAACTTTTGAGCTGGATTATGTCATTTAAAAATATATGGAAACTATGCCCTGTGGAAAGTATGACTGGAAAACCCTGGTAGGTGGTACTGACGGATGTTTGTGTATGTTTTTTTCTGGCTATTTATGCCAAAGGAGTTGAAGGTAAAATATATTCCCTGCAAGGTGTAGGTAGTTTGTCTTGGGTCTCTCCGACACAAACAGAAACCTGAAGATGTGTTTGTGGGAGAAACAAATGGAAAAAAGCAAAGTGGGAATGTGCACATTTTTCTACGCTTCCTCCCCTGCTTTCCTGAACTTTTTATGCATTGGTGTTCCTTTGTGAATGCTCAGGGTGGATTTCTGTTTGACTTTTCCTGGCAAGAAATGAAAGAAGCAATGTTTCCTACTGGGACATTTTCCATGTTAAGTATTCACCAGAGTACACTGCTTCTAGGAAATAGCCACAGCCTCACCTTCCTTTTGTCTGCTTGGATTTGGAGATAAAATAAAATAAATGCAAATTAATGCATGGGACTTTTACCAAGTGATGTGAATGTTTGATAAAGTGAAGCTTGAACAAAGTTGCACTAAAAAGGCCAAGTGGTCTAGGTTTCCATTCAGTTGGTTTGGAGTTTTCTAACATATTTTTTGGTTGTGCTTTGTTTTGATGTTTGGCTTGTAATTTGATATTTCCTTGTTGTAGAGCACGACATGAGCAGCTTTTAGTAACAAAAGCTCAAATTAACCTACTACAACATCCAACCCAAACAGGTAAGTTACAGGTGAAACTCAGAAAATTAGAGTATGGTGTCAAAGTAAATTTTTTTCAGTAATTCAACTTCAAAGGTGAAACTAATATGAGATACTTATTCCATGCAAAGCCAGATATTTCAAGCCTTTAATTGTAATAATTGTGATGATTATGGCTTACAGCTGACGAAAACCCCACATTCTAAATCTCAGACAATTAGAATATTGTGAAAAGGTTCAATTGCTGGGTTTCACTCACGTGACCCGTGAGTTTCGTCGTGCGAAACTCAAATGCGGGTCAGGAAGTGTTTTACTTCAGTATAAAACAGCGCAATGGAGGAAAGCGAGTATAGTAAGGCATTAAATGGACTGGCACAGACACGATATCGCGAAAAAATACATCTTCATGTAGGTTACGACCCATATAGTTTAAAAAAAAGTCTGCGTTTTCATACTCTCTGGAGGATTTACCCAGCGTGGAAGCGACCGACATAACAAACTACCTTGTGCTGCATACCTCGTATTACACAGCAAACCAAATGAAAGCATTCAAAAGCCTGGAAGCCTACAACTATTTTATTTCAGGTTGGGTAAACCATTTAGTGATCCTGAGAAGCTCTAAATGACTGTCGTCTTGTTTTTGCTCAGGTAAGCAGTGAGTTGTGCTATTTAGCTCATGATAATAATGCTATCGCTATTGATAACAAGTATGTTTATGTGCTAGAATCTACTGGTAAATAACTTATTAGGCCCTTTTAAATCTAAATTTCTGGTACATTATTTTTTTTTATAGAGTATAAACGCCACATTACAACACTAAGCTAACTGCTAACAACATTAGCACTCTGAAAGCTATTTGTCGTACGGACACGTGAAAACAGTATCAAACTGTTTACCTGCAATTTTTATGGCTGTGTTCAATAAAACGCTATAAAACATTTAGTAAACCCTTACCTGCTAGAAAGTGATCGCTGCAAACTTTAGCTTTGTCCGTTTCAGCTCCTGATGTTTTTAGCCGGAGATTATGATACACTTCAGCCGTCTTCTTTCAGTACGTTTTTTTTAAAAAAAAGTCCTTTGTGGCGCACTACTTTCGGGACCCCTAAAAAAACGTTGGTCTTTGTCCCAATTAGAACAATTGTAACAACCATTGACAACACAGAATTTGAGCATTTTAACGCCAAATCAACAGAGTAAACAGGGATCTGTGCAGAGGCAGCTCCTGCTTGACCCGTATCTGCATTTGTTTACGTGGACTTCAATAGGAGAGGCAGGGAAGAGGCGGGGACGCTACGTCATGTGAAACCCAGCAATCAAGGACTCGCCCATCTTGACTCGTGACAGGGAGGGCTGTTGTTGATTTAGTGTCCAGGAAAGAGCAGAGCACGTCACGGCTATTAGAAGCTAACCGTTAGCATTAGCAACTCCACAACATGGCAGAACTCTTTCAGGCTTGTGTTATTTGTGGAGATAAAACATCAGTGTTGCAGAAAACGGATTCAGTGGAAGAGTCACAAGGCAAAATGTCCAAATATCAGGAATAAGACTCCTGCCAACGGAAGCTCACCTCTGCACTGGCTCACTTTTAGTTCCTGAAACAGGAGCACCAGAGGTTTTTTTTTCCTACAGAGATCATCTCACAAGACATTCATTTATACTAGAGACCAATGCAAATGTGTTGAAAAAATTAGTAAACTTGATCTTTAATGTTGTGTTATGTGAAATATTGAGTTGTATTCTGGATCTTCTGCCCTTGATGCACAAGAAAAAGACACAATAAGACAAAACAGAGGAAATGAATCATAACTAGGTTCATTTTTATTAACGTTGTTAGAACTTGGTGACTTCATTTTGTGTTAAGTCGTAGGTGCTGCAAATCTGATTCTGGCGCCATCAATGATGAAAACAAGCGTAATGTGAGAATACTGTAGGAATCAGATGTTTATCCATCCAGCCTGTCTTTGCTCACGTCACACTAAAGAATACCGGAAAGATGGAAACCAAAATAATAACGATTACGGAAGCTAGCTGTCATTTGGACAGATTGTTTTTGCAGTTGGAGATCTCTGTGGGTGGATACGTTTTTGGCAAATCCACAACAAGTCAATCACGGTTAATGAGACAATGCACTTAGGTGAGCAACTGAGTTGGATTTGTGCAGAGAAAAGCGTGTGTTCATCAACTCCTGGCTTTTTGTTTGGCTTTAAAGGTCCAAAACAATTTTGAATAGCTAAACTATTGTCAAATTTACCTGCATTCCTTTATCTCCTGGAATCACTGGAAATCTGTTGATTACCTTAGCCTGACAGACCAGTTGCTCTTATGCCTTTTGGCAGACCTCGTAATTACAAAACCACATGTGAGGAGAGCTGTGGGTGAAGCGTGCTTCAGACGGCAAATGAGAAACACATTCTCCAGCTTCAGTTCTCAGGTCTGCACTTTATCTACTAAGTGGCTTTTGTTTGGGTCAGCCCACAAGCAAATAAACATGCTAGGTCTAATATTTGCCATTCTTCAGTACACAAATTCATTTAGCTTTGCTGTACAGTGCAGAAAAGGCATAAATCAACAAAGCAGCACATGGTTTTCTCTCTTGTTTTGTTTGTTAACCAGGCAGCGATAAAACCTGGCCAGCTCCCTGCTCTGGATTTCCATCTTGGAGCCCGTTTGGCTCCAGTAACTTGGATGTGCAGCGTCGCCACATTCCCCAGACTCCAAACAGTCACTGGGGCTACACAGTGGGTTAGTGGGACAATGCATGGTGGGTTTTATCGTCTGGTTTTATTTGTATCTATGGCCACAGCGGTGAGCCGATATCCAGCAGGATACGAGGAATGGATGATTGCACAGTTGGCCGGGCTTTTAACAGGGGATTTTTCATTGGGCTGCCCCATGACAGGAAGTAGCAGAAACCTACTCAACATGCTTCTATAAAAGTCAAATTGACTTGAATCCATGAGGTATTTGGATAGATTACATGCTGCTGCAACTTTACCATGTGCTTTGTGGCATCTTAAGTAATGCTCCCAGATATTTGATTCTCCAGCAGCAAATCGGCCAGTAAAACGATACAAATGACAATCAATCCCTCGTGACTCTTTGAAAGCTGTAAAACAATACAGTTAAACTTACTAAGAGGTGAACAAGATGTAACTTGTACATCTAGGAGTTTTTTAATTAACTTGTACAATATAGCTGACTTTTTCTGGATATTCTCACAGTGTTGCTTTAGTGCATTGTGGTTTGTTTCTGCTCAGTTCTCCTAAGGTCCCACCGCAGTATTGTAATCAGGCTGAGGTCTGGAGTTGAAATGGGCCACTCTACCCTTGTGATTCTTTCCCTTTTTAGTCATTCCGTTGTAGATCTTCTGCTGTGTTTGGGATCAGCGTTCTGTTTTATGATCATGTATGGTCCAAGCTTCATTTAGCTGTCAGACAGATAAACTCATGTTGGACTTTATAATACTTTCTCCAAGGGATGCTCTGGTCCAATTCCAAAGAAATCCGGAATTTGATTTCACCTTATAAAACTACAAACATAACCTTTTGAATTCATCGTGAGATAGAGAATTTGAAATGGAATAATGATGGCTAAGCTTTAATTTCAACAAGTTCCTCTACATCAATATTATTTTGTTTCTTGGATGAAAAGAAAGCTGTAACTTCACAATATTTAAGGCAGGCATGAAGTTTGGACACCATAACATGTAGCTGTTAGCTAGCAAGCTAAGCTAATGTGTCGCCTCATGAGAGTGAAAATGTTTCAAAGCAAACTACTTTCTCTTTCAGCTTTTCCCTTCAGGGGTCACAATTACTCCTTGTCCATCACCAATACTCCTAGTTCACTGCGGCTCCTCGGACAAAAACACGGAGCCAGCCGACACTGACGGACTGTAAAACGTTGGGGTTCTTAGTCACCTGCAGCACCTTCGAAGCAGTAGTTACAGGTGTTATGCAGAGAAAAGAAAGATGGAGCAGTAGTTAGATAGGCAGATTGGTGCTGCGTCTGCAGTGATGTGGGCGTTCGTTGTACCAGTCTGTCATGGCGGAGAGCTGAGCCGGAACTGCAAGAATGAGATTTCAGATACAAGCAGCTGAAATAAGTTTTGTCCGCAGGGTGTCTGGGCTCTCCCTTAGAGATAGGGTGAGAAGCGTGGTCATCTGGGAGGGGCTCGGAGTAGATCTGCTGCTCCTCCACATCAAGAGGAGCCAGTTGAGGTGGCTTGGGCATCTGTTGATGATGCCTCCCTGATGAGGTTTTCTGGGCACATCCAACTGGGAGGAGACCCAACGGAAAACGCTGGAGAGATTATGTCTCTCGGCTGGCTAGGAAATGCCTTGGGATTTCCCCGGAGGAGCTGGCTCAAAAGGCTGGGGAGAGGGAAGTCTGGGCCTCTCAGCTTAGGCTGCTGCCCCCATGACCTGACCCCGGATAAACGCAGGAAAATGGATGGATGGATTGATAGAAATGACTTAAATCGAGAGCATCCCTCAGCATTCATGGCATCCCTACTTTCTGGACAGACTCGCAGAATCATCAACCATCCACCACTGTGTTGGTGTGTATTGTTTTTTGTTACCAAACATGGCAAAACCTTTTGGGAAACTTTACTTCTGGGAAGATTGTCAGCTATATTAAATGTTTTCCACTTGTAAATAACCTTTACATAGGCATGACTGCAAATTGTTTGGAAATGGTCTTCTACATCTTCCCAGGCAGCAACAGTTGCTTCTCTTAGGTCAGTGTTGATTAATTTTCTGTTTCACATCATGTTAACATGTTAATCACCCAACCAGCACACATAGGTGGCCCCCATATGGAATCTATATGGGCAAGCCGTATGGGTCCCACCAGGGTTTGTCTGCAGTTTCCTTGGTGGCCCCACGGGGGTTTGCCTGTGTTTGAGTCAAACCCTCTGAAAACCCATGTGGGGCCCATTAAAATTTATGTGGGCAAAAATCTTTCCGGGCAAACCCCCATGGGGCCACCGTGGAAACTGCGGACAAACCCTGGTGGGACCCATATGGTTTGCCCATAGAAATCCCATATGGGGCCCACCTATGTGTGTGTATTACTATAGCAAACCCCTAGCTGAGACTTTCAAATCCTGTAGAAGTGGCAGGGGTGGACTCGTCTTTTTAATGAAACAAGCAAATGGCATTACCATTAGTCATCATCCTCTTCTTCTTTCTCTTTCAACTTTTCCCTTCAGGGGTCACCTTAGCAAATCATCTGTTTCTATTTAATCCTATCTCCTGCATCCTCAACCTTCACTCCAACTAACTTTATCAACCTCAATGGTTAAATTCTTACAGTTAAAAAGGCTACTTTGCATCTTTTATTTAAAGTACAATTTTTTCTTGTCAAATTTAGTAATTTTACATCTATTTATTCACAGGAAAAGCAAAGTCAGCTTGCAGATTTACAATGTTTTCACTTCTAGAAAATGACTTCCTGCCTTTGGAAAATTAATCCCAGTTTGAAGAGGCTGTACAAGCTGCTGGTTATAGACAAAAGCAAAGGAAGCTGACACTTGAAAGGACATAAACCTGTGTTTTGGCCAAAAAGTTTAAAAACAACTTAGAGAAAATGTGCTGACAAAGTGCTTGAAACATCTGAGTTATGTGCAGCATATCTCTGGATCAGAGCAGACCTCTGTTTCAATTTAACTGATTTAAATAAGGCATAATGTCTCAATAAACATATCCGTGCAATGCTCATAGTTTTTATTAAATTAGGTTAAAAGATGGCTGTTTGGAATTCCATATGCAGCCACCCTGAAGTTTGCCCCTCATGTGCTCATACCGAACATTTTTACCATAAGTCAAATTAACCGTAAACCCAACCTTTCAGACTGAAACACAATGAGCTGGAAACGTTTGTTCAACCAAGAAAATGGGAACATAGGAAACAGGAGGAATGTGGCTGAAGGAAATGGTGCATTACTTTAACTTAACTGAAGACAAAAAGTAATTTAACTTAAAAGTTATATAATGTTTGATTTAATAGCAAATGGAGGCTGAATTTTTACGTTTTTTTGGCTCAGTATCATTTTATAGTTTTATATTTACAAGGTGTGTGGCCTCAGTTTGAATAAACAGAGGTTATTCCTGATCAGATAGATGATAGATGGTCAGTGCATAGCCAATTACAAAGTAGATATATGCTGTAAGTAACTACTGTATATAGT
>SSNS01000597.1:41937-58883 GCA_006937985.1 Aphyosemion australe
GGGAGGCTCCAGTGCGCCTGTTTCAGGAACTAGAAAGGAGCCACATCAAAGTTTAGCTTCAGACGACAGGATTTGGAGTCTTACTTCCTGATATGTGGACATCTCTCCTCTGATTGGCTAACAGCAACATGACTCTACCACTGACTGTTTGCTCTGCAACGTTGATGTTTTATCTCCACAAATAACACAAGCCTGGAGGAGTTCTGCTGTGTGGTGGAGTTGCTAATGCTAACGGTTAGCTTCTACTAGCCGAGACGTTCTCTGCTGCTTCCTGGACGCTAAACCAACAACAGCCTTCCCCGTCGTGAGTCAAGATGAGTGAGTCCATGAATGCTCATTTGACAATATGACATGCTAATGCCACAGGCTTTTCTAATCTGAGAGTTTCACCGTCTATTTTCTATCGACGGCTAATGCAGGATATAGGGGTAGAAGACTTTTCACGTTCAGCCTGCATGTAAAACCCATCATTATTCTAAAATAACACGTAAGTGAACTTAGCCTTTAAATGTATTTCTCACAAAAATCAAACCACTCCTTCGTCAAGTCGTGAAGTTGTGCATCTGTCGGTTAGCCAGGTCTAAACTTTTGTAGCTGAGCTATTGACTGTTTAACGCTGAGCTTGCTGGAGAATTTTAACATGCTTTGCAAGACTATTCTTGATGCAATGCAAAGTGAGCTGTGATGAATTTAAAATGCACAAATGAGAAGCTAAACTCATAATTAATAAATGTAGATGCCATGAAATTTCTTATCTAACAGTTGCTAAATGGTCATTTAAGGAGCAAGTCTCGATTTATTGCTGTTAGAATTTATGTCATGGTCCTAATTGGAATCTTTTACAGTATTTGAAGTTATGGTGGCGTTTACTCGCTGTTTCAGGGAGCTTTGTACAGTAGGCAGACATTATTCTGTGAAACATGAGCATGAAAGAGTCAGAAAAGTTAACAAATAATGCCAAAGCCCACACCTAGCGGAGGAGCTGAAATGACGGACCACACAGTTTGCACCCCGAGAAACTGGGCTACAAGATCTATTAACACAACAAACCGCTGGGTGTAATTTCCCTTCAGATGAGCCAGATTCTCACTGCCGGAGAATGTCCTGTGGATGTCAGAAATAAACCTCAAAAAAGGCTCCAAGCCTGTGGGGCGAAGGAGGGCTCCACTGCATTAAAGTGATGGAGCAGATACAGGACAGGAAACTGTTAGCTTTTAATTGGTGAGAACACAAAGATTTAGAGAGTAGCAGAGCGGTGCTGACAGTCCCCAAGCTCGTTCTTAACTCTAAAATCAGGCATTTATGTCTGCTTTTGTCATATTTATGTTGACCTTTAGAAAGATATATAAGAACATTTCTGGTTTTCCCACATTATCACTTTTTTCTCGTGTTTCAAACTTTAACATCCATCTCTAGACGCTTCCTGCAGTGGAAAGCATCTATAATCCCAGTAGATTTGCAGGAGAAGCGTTGTGTTTTCCCTAGACAGACAAGTCGAGCTGGATTTGGATCTGGATGCCTGTACTGATATTGATTTCTAAGATAACATAAACGGATTGTCTGAGCAGTTAGGATGCTTGTAATAGCTAGGTACTTAACATTGGCTACTTCTGTTTCCAATTAGCTTTTGTATAAATATTATATGGGCTAGCTGCTAACATGAGCAACTAATTAGTAACATAAATCATTTGTGTTGACCATTAGCATCATCACATTAACTAATTACATGAACATCAGGTCATATAATTAGCAACGCATATTAACTAGCTGCTAACACGAGTTGCTATTTATGAGCATGAACAGCTAGCATTGGCATGGTCACTAGGGTTGCAAACGGTCTCGTAAAATATGGACTCATCCTTTATTTGGCAGTTAAATGTTGCACCAGTTGCACCAGTTGGACCAATGTGGGACATGATTTGTTCTGGAGTTTCATAAAAGTCTAATCTGTCACACATACATCAACACTAAACGTAAAAATAATAAAAATAACAAAACACAGGAAATACTATGGCCATCTAAATTCTTGCAGTGGGATCATAAACTGTATATATGGACCCTCTGCACCATCATCTGTAGGTTTCTGAAGATCTGAATTGAAACCCAGTGACCGGTTCCCACCACCTCAATTTTGACACCCATCAAACTCACCGATGAGCTGATGTAGCTACGAGCTAACAAAGCTAACAGAGCACGATTCTTCTGCTTCCAGGTGACCTTAGCGTTCTTAGCCTGAAAACCACACTTGAGCGACTCTGCTACCCTCTGCCTTCTAGACTGTAACACTTTTAACATGAGTTGGAGGTCTTCTCTGGAGCAAACAAGGGGAAAGTTGCTAGCGCTGATAACTCATTTACTACTGTCAATCAAATGGACGCTCCCCAGAGTATTCCGAATTTTCCGCTTTAATTACATTTGAATGGATGAGTTACAAATAAATTCACCCCGTCAGAGTTGTGATGATGATAAACTAGACCTATTAAATATAAAATGTTTTTTTGAACCAGGCTGTAAACATGTTTATTTCTGCTGTGAAGTTGACATTTTTAACATGGGAGTCAATGGGAACTTGCTCCTTTCTGAACCCAGCCCCTAGTGGATGAAGAGGGAACTGCAATCTTTGTCCCTTGGGCGGGATCTATGCAGGACCGCCCCGAACCAGTGCTACCTGTGTGTGTTGCTGGACTCAGCCACTGTGCCTTTTAAGAATACCTGCTACACCTGATGAACTTTAAATTATTTAAGGTACATAGATATTTCAAAGGCATTTTGAAGATGTCAGCAGTCCTTTGGTTCACTGATTTGTTCAGATTTTACGAATCACTTCACAATAATACAAATTTAACTCAATTAGAAACAGTCAGTTTTTAGGCCGTATTTGTAAAGTCACTAAAGGACCTAGAGTCTGTACATCCTCCATCTGTTCCATAACCACATGATTTGTCTTACTCTTTCTCTGTTGTTGTTCCTGATAAAGTTTAATGGGGCTAGTCAAGGGGAGCCTGGGAAAGATTTAAGTTTTCAACATTACTGAGTTGTACTCTCGGATTCGTTTTCAGCTCCACTTCAGAAGTTGACCGATGGGTGTATTTTTGTAATTCATCATCAGCTATCAGCACCTTTTCAGAATCGAGACCCAGAAGGCATCGTTCCACTGGTCCAGGAGAGGGAAATGAGAAAAACATAAAGAAAGTAGCAACGTCTTCCAACTTTATGATGGGACTTGGACAATGGAAGGAAGCGGACAAAAATAAGGAAATAAAAACATCTTGCAGAATGCAGAAGAGCTGGTTCGGTACAACATTTTAACCAAAGAGCTCGCAATTTCCACATCCCAAGTGGTATTTTAAGGGCAGCATGGAGCTGGGTGTTTCAAAGGCATGCACCAGCAGTGAGATCATGCTGGAGTTACTGCTCTTACAGCAGCAGGACAAACTTCCAACACATATGGACCACAAGATTAATGCTGGGTCTGCTGAGTGTAGGCGTCTCATGGGAAATGGAGGAGTAAAGCTCAATATTTCTCACCCACTTGGTGTCAGATTTACATGCAAACCCATGCATATGGTTAACATATACGGTTTAATTTAAACAGTTGAGAAAATTGGCTACGTTTTTCTTTGCTAAGCTTCCCACTGCTAATCGGGATAATCTGTGTTAACTCAGTCAGGATGTCAGCTCGCTAAACGGCTAAGATCAGGGGTCAGGTGTGAATGTCGGGTTCAAAGAGAGACCAGACAGCAGCAGGCTGTTTCCAGGTTTAGGGTTAAGTCAACATTGTTTGACTGAAGTCAACATTCACCGTGCATTGGGGGTGGATGTAGCCTAGCTTTGCTTCGGACCAATCCGTTCCAGCTGCGGAGCTGAGGTGTTGCTGCTGTCAGTGTCGGTTAGGCAGAAGAGAAGCAGCGATCTGACATTCGACCCACGCTCGGCTCATAGCCAGAGCTCTTCACAGTCTCAAGGCAGAAAACTGCACTTCTGAGAATAAGAACTTTAATAAAATCCACCCATTTAATGTTTGCAGTCATTAATTGCTTCCTTTGTGCATTCAGACTCAGTCAGCCAGCGGAGCCTAATGGGATAAACTTTTCTCTTTTCTGTTTAGTGCACCTGCTAGTTTTGGCTTTGTCTTGTGGGAGTTTGCCCATTACACCAGATTGGATTTCATACACACACACACACACACACACACAGAACATTTCAGTCATTAGTCATTCTAGTATCATTTTCAGTTCTCATAGTGGAAACGTTCTGACTAAAGCCTGAACTTCATCACTGGTGTCAGGGTGAAAGTCCATCAAGGCTGTCGCTGGCTGGTGATGGGTTTGGCTGCGGATTGGCCTCATGACTGGTTGGTTCCATGAATCCAAGTAGACCATCAGCAAAACATGTAGAACTCTGCCAAAGCATAATGGTGTTTGACACATTTCATACCACAAGAAGGAATAAATGAATATGTCTTTAGTAGGAATGTCCTGATTGTGACTTTTGTCCCCAATAAAACTGAGTGCTGTCAATACCAAGTCTCTGTCCAATCTAGACACGCTGTTGCATAATACAGCGACCAGCAACAGCTGTAGCGACTTTACCTGATGTTATCAATGACTTTTGGAGATCCCGGTCCCAAAGCACTCACAGGCGGCCCAGTCCTCCCCTTTTAAACTGCAGTCAAAGCAGGAGATGTTCACCCCTTTGCATCCAGGCAGCAAATGAATTATGCATGCAGGGAACCACATACTAAACTATACAAAGCTTTTAAAAATAACAACCTGAATGGCTCTTTTGGGTCACTTTTGTTGATCCAGAGTCAGGATAGAGGATGAGGGTTGAAGAATCAACAGAAGAAATTAAATTAGTAGTTTAATGTCCCACATGGTTGTTTCTCTGATCTACAACATCCGTTTAAATTAAATAGAAATGGTAGAAACATGGTATTAAACTGTATTTGTGCCTGTGCTTTACTGGGATGTGGCCAACACTACACTTCCAGAAAACTTGAGCTGCTTTTTCATAAAAGTTGATGTGCAGTTATATATTCAGCATTGTGGGTGTAGCTAATGAAGACACGGACGNATCACCCCCCCCCCCACACCTCTCTGCTTCAGTAGGCAGACGGAGTGTAACGGTGTCCTGTTTGAGCTGTGACAGCTGGTGTTCATGCATGTTTTCAGTCTCTAAATGCCCATAAAAAGAGGATTAGCATGAAGGAATCGCATCATCTCAATGTAAACAAATGCGGACCGGAAGTTGCTTGCATCTTTCGCACAAAGCATCACGGGCCGTGAGAATAACGTGGATAGGATGGCTTGTTAGGTTAGGACGGAACGCCTCTCGTTCATGAACGCACACCTCTAGCCGGCCAACGGAGCTAAAACACATTATTTTCCAATTATTCTTCTCACATTATGCTGTTTATTCATATATTACATATAAATATTAAAGACTTACTTGTGCATGAGAAAAATTGCAAACTCTGCATATGTCTAGGTACGTCCGTAAATGCTCGCTCTGTGATTGACATCTGTACGTAAGCGGACGTCTAACACTATTGGTTAATGCGGAGCAGCACTCAATTCAAATTGCATGGGGAGCTACAGGACAAGGACTGGTTTAGCATAAAAATGACATATTGTGAACTTTATATCACACTACAGGGTAAGACTCACTTTTACTAAAAAATCATACATAATTTCCAGCCTGTGTTTCATCTTTCTTTAAAAGACTTCCAGGTAAAGGTTTGGTCCTTTTGCAAGAAACTTTCAGGGGGTTTTTTCTGTCCGAGGCATGCACTTTGTCAGCGTTCCAGGGTAATTGGTGGTTACATAAAGGGGTCTGTTAAGTCGTGACACTGAGTGGTTTTAGCTCAAAATAGAAACTTTCTAATGGTTGTTTTGTAAATGGGGCTTTTGCAAAAGCTAAAAAAAAAGACTCCAGCTTTCTATACTAGTGCTTGTTCACAGATACATAAGACTGCACCCACCCATGTGTTCACTCAGGGTCAGACCAACAAAACACACCCTCAAATTACTGCTTGGCTCAATGGACAGGAAGCAGGTAAGCCCACTTCATCTGACCCGTTGTCACGGTAACAACCACTTAGACAAGGAGGTTAATGAGAGAGCCAGGAGTCAGCCGAGTCAAGTGGAATTGTCCGTCTGTCTCCAGAGGACATGAATTCAAAGAATGTAGGTACGAGAGCGGTGAGAGTCTGAGAAAACTAAAGGAGAGGAAAAAGGAGGAGAGGGAGGGCTGGAAAGCACCTGAAGTGTGAGTCAGGGGGAGGAAGACGAGGAGGAGAGTTGGATGCAGCTGCAAAAACACCGTCTAGCAGTCAGAGGGGGAGCTGTACAGACGTATATGATTCACATATGCCCTGAAAACACGCTCCGGTCTGCCAGGAGGCTCTTGGGTCATACTGCACGTCTTCATCAACACATTCATCAGCAGCCAGCTCCTTCATCTTATAATGCTTTTAAAAAGTCTGCACATGCCGTTAGATACATATGTACACACACATGCATGCAGAGGGTCAGCTAGTGCAGCCAGCCACAAGCATGGCCGCAGCCCAGGATCCACACACCCCCGCTCCTGGCAACATCTGCTCTTGGCTTCAGTTCACAGCCTGCGGTGGTCTGCCCCTGGACCGAGTTTCACCAAAAGCACCTCAGCATCTTGTCTACAAGCTTTGTTTCTGGACTCGGGAGTAGAGGAGTCTGGATGTTTCCTCTGGGTCTTCTAGGGTCTGCAGCCTAAGCATGGCAGGAATATGACTCAATGCTGGTTGCAGATACATAAAATGCTGCCCTTGGCTTGTCTCATCTACTAGATGGACCCAACTTTATAATTTTTCATGACTGGAGTCTTTAAAAAGCACTGATTTGTGGCACTTTTTATTTACAGTAAATGGTATTGTATTATTAGCTTTTGTTTAGAAAAAATTCGGCCTCTTGGTCAAACTGCAGATTAGTTTTGGACATTTTTTTCAGCTTTGTACCAAAGATTGACTATTCTTCCCTAAGGCAGCCCTGAGGAAATGTTGTAAATGAGATGCTTTTGCAAAGACGGCTCTTTCCAACTTTGGAAGGTTAAGAAAAAAATGAATGGAAACAAAACCGCGAAACACCTGCAGACATCTCTCGAACTTGATCACATTTTTTTGGTGATGAATTCTGTCCATGCAGAGACTTTCACATCAAAGAAAAGGGAAAAAAGTACTCAAGAAACCGTTTAGAAAACTACAAACAATCAATAACAAGAATAAAGATGCACCAAAATACCATACCAGCTGCAAAGCACGGTGGAGGCTGTATCATGGGCTGTTCTTCATCAGGTTATGGATATCTTACAATCACATAATTGAGCAGCCAAGCAAAGTTTGTAAAGGAAAGCAGATAAAGCTCAGATGAAAGCCGTCTGAGGCTTTGGGGAGGTATGTGTATGAACGCCGTTTAAGATCATAATCATGGAAGCACAAGCCCACAGGAAGGCCTGAATCTGCTGGAGGAAACTTTTCTCCCCCTGCTCCTCCTGTGACACAAACTCTGCTCCCACTGCTGCTTTTTGCTTTATGCATGCTCAGCAGATGTCCCCCACTGATGACTCACACATCTGAGAATTAGCCTGTTAGCTGGCCTTGGATCCAGGGATTGTGGAAAAACTCAGAGTTAAACTGACGGTTCATGTTTAGCTAAATGTTTCTTAAAGGGCCTGTATTACGCTATTTTACACCTTCCAGAGCAAAGATAGGCACAATATATGATGAAATATTACCATTGGCACTAGGGATGTTCCGATTACGTTGTTTTGATCCCGATCCGAGTCCCAATCTGATACTTTTCAGCAAAATAATAAAATAAGAAGAAATGAAAACACATCCAAGTTGTCCTTTAAGGTTCACTTTCACTTGTTTAGGAAGTACATTGATAAAAATGCGTTAATGTTATGAATATATTTAAAAGTAGCAGCGTTTATCATATATCAGGTGTGATTGTTTATCCCTTGGGGTCCACGTGGCAGGGGTGAGGTGGTGCTCAGTCCTCACCTCTGCCACGTGGACCCCAAGGGATAAACAATCACACCCTGCTCAAACGTCACCTTTCCTGGTGGGGTCACCCAATAGGACAGCGGGAGGGTTAAACCCTCAATATACGGATGTATTGAGCGATGCACATTCCCGTGACGGGGCAGGTACGCAGCACCACAGCCAGCAGGCTAACTTTTCTCTGCACAACACCTGTAGTTAGCATGGGCGGGAGACTGAGAAACCCCAACGTTTTGCAGTCTGTCTGCAATTTCTCTTTGTTTTTGAGCGTATCTTTCTCTCTTGGCTGGCTCCATGTTCTTGTCCGAGTTGCTGCTGCGAACAGTGATTATTAGTGGCAAACTGGAACTTAATTTGCTTTAATGATGCCTGAAGGGAAAAGCAGAGAGAGAAAGTAGCTTGTTTTGAAGGTGGTGTATCAGATTCGTAGTGTTGAATGCAGCTCTACCTTTTCAACCATGTTAAATGACAAGTTTGCACACATTATAAGTGTCCAGTTTAAAATACATCCCAACTGAAGACATTTTGCTCTCCTGAGGAGACACATTACCTCTGTGTTAGCCTGCTAGCTAACAGCTACACATTGGTGTCTGAATTCTTGCCTGCCATAAATTATGTGACGTTACAGGGTTTGTTTTCATCCAAGAAACAAAGAATATTGATGTAGAGGAAATCAAAACTAAGCCATTGTTATTCCGTTTGAAAATGTCTATATCAGGATTAATTTAAAAGTCATGTTTGTTTTAAATCCGATCATTCCACGAGATTCCGATCCTTCACGTGATCACGGGCCCAATTTCTGATCATGTGATTAGTTCAGAGCATCCCTGGTTGGTAACATTAAGGTGTCATTTTTTTATGAAATGTAATTTATGTCGTGAGCCATTCCTTTAAACCAGAAGACACTTTATTCAAACCCCAACTCCCCATGAGTGAATTCCACAATAATACACAGCTGCAGACCCGGAGACCGCAAATTCACAGTCATGTCCCACTCAATTACTTTAAAACATCTGAGGAGCATAAAAGAGAAAAGATATTGGCCTATCTCTGAAAGTCAAGTGATAATGTACTTGCCATTCTGTTTGTGAACCACTGAGGAAAGTCCAAACAGACACTTATGGCTGCAGACCCCTGATCTGGACTTATGTCGCCTATTTTGACTCTTGGGTGTTTTGTCCCAGTAAGAGTTGGACAAAAGGGGAAAGGGAAACACCCTGAGCAGGCTGAAAATCTAATTTTGACATTGGCAGGATAAAAATATTTCCTTCTTAATGGCTGAAAATTGAGGGCATGTTAGCTGGCTGGTGTGTTAATGATGCAGCAGTTTAACAAGCTCCTGCTGTGGAAAGTTTTTTTTGCAGATGCTTGGAGTCCAATCTGGGCGTGTAAACAGGCTGCTTATTCAGATTCTTTACAGGGAGCGTTTACACACAAGAGGGCTCTTCCTGTATTAAACTACTTTCTCTCCTCGTCTCCATTCGTGCCTCTTGCCCTTATTGAGGAACAGTTTTTGTCCTCCGAAGCTCCCATGAAATGCCTTCAATAATAACATGGAAATTTAGTTCCTCTCATAAAAGTCTAATTGTTCCTCCTGGAGCTTCCGAGGGACCCCGTCAGTCAATCACCCCCTCACGTTAAACCGTGACACCACCGCGCCAGACGAAACGCCCGTTACACTTGGCACCGAACGTGTATTTAAACTTAATAAACACAAAGAAAACCACCTTTATAACGCTTACAAGACCTCAAACACCAATAACATAACACCTTTACAAATATCAGGGCCCAAATAAAATCTTTCAGGTTTGCTTGGCAGTGAAACATTTACAAAGACACAACACGTTTAGGCTGGCTGTTGAAAAGGAAAGTCGTTTACCAAATAAGAACTTTCTGTAATGGGTGACATAAAAAGAGAAGTTTGTTCCAAAGACCTCTGGAGTTAAACATGTCACCACTGCCTAAGGAAAGCTGTTTCAAAACAAGTTGGACTTGAAAAGACACCTTTATGTTGTGCCAATGACCACTAGAACCCTTAAGAACCTGTGTTAAATACTGCACGAAAAGAGCTAAAACCATTATCACATTATTTAATTAACACTAAATATCTCGTTATTTGATGGTCCAATTTTCATGATCAGCCTACTAAATAAATGTCATATTTTTAGACTTGTTTAAAGCTACTCAGATGTCATATATAAGCTCTTTTTGACCATTTTGTTAAATCGTTATGACCACCTAGGTACCAGACAAACACTTATAGCAATGACCAAAGTACTTACTGTTTTAGAGTGACATTTTTCATCAATTCATGCAACCATGTTTATTCATTTTTGTCAGTTACACAGTGCTAGCACATGGTAGCGTAGCCGCAGCTAGCCTATGAGCCACACTACGGTCCTTTCTCACTGTGAAAACCATTTAAACCTGCACAAAGATACATTAGTTAAAGACCTAGTTCATTCATTTTGCAGTGGTTTCTAGTCTAAATGAATGCCTTGAGTTTATCTCTGTGGGGGAAAAAAGCTCTGGCGCTCCTGTTTCAGGAGTAGTAGTAAGCCAGAGCAGAGGGGAGCAGATTTTGGATATTGTACATATTGTAATACATTTGCAGTGGTCTCTAGTAGGAATGAATGCCTTGTTAGTTGTACTCGGGGGGTGGGGGGTGGGAGGCTCCAGTGCGCCTGTTTCAGGAACTAGAAAGGAGCCACATCAAAGTTTAGCTTCAGACGACAGGATTTGGAGTCTTACTTCCTGATATGTGGACATCTCTCCTCTGATTGGCTAACAACAACACGACTCTACCACTGACTGTTTGCTCTGCAACGTTGATGTTTTATCTCCACAAATAACACAAGCCTGGAGGAGTTCTGCTGTGTGGTGGAGTTGCTAATGCTAACGGTTAGCTTCTACTAGCCGAGACGTTCTCTGCTGCTTCCTGGACGCTAAACCAACAACAGCCTTCCCCGTCGTGAGTCAAGATGAGTGAGTCCATGAATGCTAATTTGACAATATGACATGCTAATGCCACAGGCTTTTCTAATCTGAGAGTTTCACCGTCTATTTTCTATCGACGGCTAATGCAGAATATAAGGGTAGAAGACTTTTCACGTTCAGCCTGCATGTAAAACCCATCATTATTCTAAAATAACACATAAGTGAACTTAGCCTTTAAATGTATTTCTCACAAAAATCAAACCACTCCTTCGTCAAGTTGTGAAGTTGTGCATCTGTCGGTTAGCCAGGTCATAGCTGAGCTATTGACTGTTTAACGCTGAGCTTGCTGGAGAATTTTAACATGCTTTGCAAGACTATTCTTGATGCAATGCAAAGTGAGCTGTGATGAATTTAAAATGCACAAATGAGAAGCTAAACTCATAATTAATAAATGTAGATGCCATGAAATTTCTTATCTAACAGTTGCTAAATGGTCATTTAAGGAGCAAGTCTCGATTTATTGCTGTTAGAATTTATGTCATGGTCCTAATTGGAATCTTTTACAGTATTTGAAGTTATGGTGGCGTTTACTCGCTGTTTCAGGGAGCTTTGTACAGTAGGCAGACATTATTCTGTGAAACATGAGCATGAAAGAGTCAGAAAAGTTAACAAATAATGCCAAAGCCCACACCTAGCGGAGGAGCTGAAATGACGGACCACACAGTTTGCACCCCGAGAAACTGGGCTACAAGATCTATTAACACAACAAACCGCTGGGTGTAATTTCCCTTCAGATGAGCCAGATTCTCACTGCCGGAGAATGTCCTGTGGATGTCAGAAATAAACCTCAAAAAAGGCTCCAAGCCTGTGGGGCGAAGGAGGGCTCCACTGCATTAAAGTGATGGAGCAGATACAGGACAGGAAACTGTTAGCTTTTAATTGGTGAGAACACAAAGATTTAGAGAGTAGCAGAGCGGTGCTGACAGTCCCCAAGCTCGTTCTTAACTCTAAAATCAGGCTTTTATGTCTGCTTTTGTCATATTTATGTTGACCTTTAGAAAGATATATAAGAAAATTACTGGTTTTCCCACATTATCACTTTTTTCTCGTGTTTCAAACTTTAACATCCATCTCTAGACGCTTCCTGCAGTGGAACGCATCTATAATCCCAGTAGATTTGCAGGAGAAGCGTTGTGTTTTCCCTAGACAGACAAGTCGAGCTGGATTTGGATCTGGATGCCTGTACTGATATTGATTTCTAAGCTAACATAAACGGATTGTCTGAGCAGTTAGGATGCTTGTAATAGCTAGGTACTTAACATTGGCTACTTCTGTTTCCAATTAGCTTTTGTATAAATATTATATGGGCTAGCTGCTAACATGAGCGACTAATTAGTAACATAAATAATTTGTGTTGACCATTAGCATCATCACATTAACTAATTACATGAACATCAGGTCATATAATTAGCAACGCATATTAACTAGCTGCTAACACGAGTTGCTATTTATGAGCAAGAACAGCTAGCATTGGCATTGTCACTATGGTTGCAAACGGTCTCGTAAAATATGGACTCATCCTTTATTTGGCAGTAAAATGTTGCACCAGTTGGACCAGTTGGACCAGTGTGGGACGTGATTTGTTCTGGAGTTTCATAAACGTCTAATCTGTCACACATACATCAACACTAAACATAAAAATAACAAAACACAGGAAATACTATGGCCATCTAAATTCTTGCAGTGGGATCATAAACTGTATANGCGGACCGGAAGTTGCTTGCATCTTTCGCACAAAGCATCACGGGCCGTGAGAATAACGTGGATAGGATGGCTTGTTAGGTTAGGACGGAACGCCTCTCGTTCATGAACGCACACCTCTAGCCGGCCAACGGAGCTAAAACACATTATTTTCCAATTATTCTTCTCACATTATGCTGTTTATTCATATATTACATATAAATATTAAAGACTTACTTGTGCATGAGAAAAATTGCAAACTCTGCATATGTCTAGGTACGTCCGTAAATGCTCGCTCTGTGATTGACATCTGTACGTAAGCGGACGTCTAACACTATTGGTTAATGCTGAGCAGCACTCAATTCAAATTGCATGGGGAGCTACAGGACAAGGACTGGTTTAGCATAAAAATGACATATTGTGAACTTTATATCACACTACAGGGTAAGACTCACTTTTACTAAAAAATCATACATAATTTCCAGCCTGTGTTTCATCTTTCTTTAAAAGACTTCCAGGTAAAGGTTTGGTCCTTTTGCAAGAAACTTTCAGGGGGTTTTTTCTGTCCGAGGCATGCACTTTGTCAGCGTTCCAGGGTAATTGGTGGTTACATAAAGGGGTCTGTTAAGTCGTGACACTGAGTGGTTTTAGCTCAAAATAGAAACTTTCTAATGGTTGTTTTGTAAATGGGGCTTTTGCAAAAGCTAAAAAAAAAGACTCCAGCTTTCTATACTAGTGCTTGTTCACAGATACATAAGACTGCACCCACCCATGTGTTCACTCAGGGTCAGACCAACAAAACACACCCTCAAATTACTGCTTGGCTCAATGGACAGGAAGCAGGTAAGCCCACTTCATCTGACCCGTTGTCACGGTAACAACCACTTAGACAAGGAGGTTAATGAGAGAGCCAGGAGTCAGCCGAGTCAAGTGGAATTGTCCGTCTGTCTCCAGAGGACATGAATTCAAAGAATGTAGGTGCGAGAGCGGTGAGAGAGTCTGAGAAAACTAAAGGAGAGGAAAAAGGAGGAGAGGGAGGGCTGGAAAGCACCTGAAGTGTGAGTCAGGGGGAGGAAGACGAGGAGGAGAGGTGGATGCAGCTGCAAAAACACCGTCTAGCAGTCCGAGGGGGAGCTGTACAGACGTATATGATTCACATATGCCCTGAAAACACGCTCCGGTCTGCCAGGAGGCTCTTGGGTCATACTGCACGTCTTCATCAACACATTCATCAGCAGCCAGCTCCTTCATCTTATAATGCTTTTAAAAAGTCTGCACATGCCGTTAGATACATATGTACACACACATGCATGCAGAGGGTCAGCTAGTGCAGCCAGCCACAAGCATGGCCGCAGCCCAGGATCCACACACCCCCGCTCCTGGCAACATCTGCTCTTGGCTTCAGTTCACAGCCTGCGGTGGTCTGCCCCTGGACCGAGTTTCACCAAAAGCACCTCAGCATCTTGTCTACAAGCTTTGTTTCTGGACTCGGGAGTAGAGGAGTCTGGATGTTTCCTCTGGGTCTTCTAGGGTCTGCAGCCTAAGCATGGCAGGAATATGACTCAATGCTGGTTGCAGATACATAAAATGCTGCCCTTGGCTTGTCTCATCTACTAGATGGACCCAACTTTATAATTTTTCATGACTGGAGTCTTTAAAAAGCACTGATTTGTGGCACTTTTTATTTACAGTAAATGGTATTGTATTATTAGCTTTTGTTTAGAAAAAATTCGGCCTCTTGGTCAAACTGCAGATTAGTTTTGGACATTTTTTTCAGCTTTGTACCAAAGATTGACTATTCTTCCCTAAGGCAGCCCTGAGGAAATGTTGTAAATGAGATGCTTTTGCAAAGACGGCTCTTTCCAACTTTGGAAGGTTAAGAAAAAAATGAATGGAAACAAAACCGCGAAACACCTGCAGACATCTCTCGAACTTGATCACATTTTTTTGGTGATGAATTCTGTCCATGCAGAGACTTTCACATCAAAGAAAAGGGAAAAAAGTACTCAAGAAACCGTTTAGAAAACTACAAACAATCAATAACAAGAATAAAGATGCACCAAAATACCATACCAGCTGCAAAGCACGGTGGAGGCTGTATCATGGGCTGTTCTTCATCAGGTTATGGATATCTTACAATCACATAATTGAGCAGCCAAGCAAAGTTTGTAAAGGAAAGCAGATAAAGCTCAGATGAAAGCCGTCTGAGGCTTTGGGGAGGTATGTGTATGAACGCCGTTTAAGATCATAATCATGGAAGCACAAGCCCACAGGAAGGCCTGAATCTGCTGGAGGAAACTTTTCTCCCCCTGCTCCTCCTGTGACACAAACTCTGCTCCCACTGCTGCTTTTTGCTTTATGCATGCTCAGCAGATGTCCCCCACTGATGACTCACACATCTGAGAATTAGCCTGTTAGCTGGCCTTGGATCAGTAGCCAGGGATTGTGGAAAAACTCAGAGTTAAACTGACGGTTCATGTTTAGCTAAATGTTTCTTAAAGGGCCTGCATTACGCTATTTTACACCTTCCAGAGCAAAGATAGGCACAATATATGATGAAATATTACCATTGGCGCTAGGGATGTTCCGATTACGTTGTTTTGCTCCCGATCCGAGTCGTTTGATTTTGAGTACCTGCCGATACCGAGTCCCAATCTGATACTTTTCAGCAAAATAATAAAATAAGAAGAAAAAAGAAAACACATCCAAGTTGTCCTTTAAGGTTCACTTTCACTTGTTTAGGAAGTACATTGATAAAAATGCGTTAATGTTATGAATATATTTAAAAGTAGCAGCGTTTATCATATATCAGGTTGTTTAAACCCTCAATATACCGATGTATTGAGCGATGCACATTCCCGTGACGGGGCAGGCACACAGCACCACGGCCAGCAGGCTAACGTTTCTCTGCACAACACCTGTAGTTAGCATGGGCGGGAGACCGAGAAACCCCAACGTTTTGCAGTCTGTCTGCAATTTCTCTTTGTTTTTGAGCGTATCTTTCTCTCTTGGCTGGCTCCATGTTCTTGTCCGAGTTGCTGCTGCGAACGGTGATTATTAGTGGCAAACTGGAACTTAATTTGCTTTAATGATGCCTGAAGGGAAAAGCAGAGAGAGAAAGTAGCTTGTTTTGAAGGTGGTGTATCAGATTCGTAGTGTTGAATGCAGCTCTACCTTTTCAACCATGTTAAATGACAAGTTTGCACACATTATAAGTGTCCAGTTTAAAATACATCCCAACTGAAGACATTTTGCACCCCTGAGGAGACACATTACCTCTGTGTTAGCCTGCTAGCTAACAGCTACACGTTGGTGTCTGAATTCTTGCCTGCCATAAATTATGTGACGTTACAGGGTTTGTTTTCATCCAAGAAACAAAGAATATTGATGTAGAGGAAATCAAAACTAAGCCATTGTTATTCCGTTTGAAAATGTCTATATCAGGATTAATTTAAAAGTCATGTTTGTTTTAAAAGGTTAAATCCAATCATTCCACGAGGTTCCGATCCTTCACGTGATCACGGGCCCAATTTCCGATCATGTGATTAGTTCAGAGCATCCCTGGTTGGTAACATTAATGTGTCATTTTTTTATGAAATGTAATTTATGTCGTGAGCCATTCCTTTAAACCGGAAGACACTTTATTCAAACCCCAACTCCCCATGTGTGAATTCCACAATAATACACAGCTGCAGACCCGGAGACCACAAATTCACAGTCATGTCCCACTCAATTACTTTAAAACATCTGAGGAGCATAAAAGAGAAAAGACATTGGCCTATCTCTGAAAGTCAAGTGATAATGTACTTGCCATTCTGTTTGTGAACCACTGAGGAAAGTCCAAACGGACACTTATGGCTGCAGACCCCTGATCTGGACTTATGTCGCCTATTTTGACTCTTGGGTGTTTTGTCCCAGTAAGAGTTGGACAAAAGGGGAAAGGGAAACACCCTGAGCAGGCTGAAAATCTAATTTTGACATTGGCAGGATAAAAATATTTCCTTCTTAATGGCTGAAAATTGAGGGCATGTTAGCTGGCTGGTGTGTTAATGATGCAGCAGTTTAACAAGCTCCTGCTGTGGAAAGTTTTTTTTGCAGATGCTTGGAGTCCAATCTGGGCGTGTAAACAGGCTGCTTATTCAGATTCTTTACAGGGAGCGTTTACACACAAGAGGGCTCTTCCTGTATTAAACTACTTTCTCTCCTCGTCTCCATTCGTGCCTCT
>SSNS01000597.1:60557-88788 GCA_006937985.1 Aphyosemion australe
AGAGACAGCTCTACCACTGACTGTTTGCTCTGCAACGTTGATGTTTTATCTCCACAAATAACACAAGCCTGGAGGAGTTCTGCTGTGTGGTGGAGTTGCTAATGCTAACGGTTAGCTTCTACTAGCCGAGACGTTCTCTGCTGCTTCCTGGACGCTAAACCAACAACAGCCTTCCCCGTCGTGAGTCAAGATGAGTGAGTCCATGAATGCTCATTTGACAATATGACATGCTAATGCCACAGGCTTTTCTAATCTGAGAGTTTCACCGTCTATTTTCTATCGACGGCTAATGCAGGATATAGGGGTAGAAGACTTTTCACGTTCAGCCTGCATGTAAAACCCATCATTATTCTAAAATAACACGTAAGTGAACTTAGCCTTTAAATGTATTTCTCACAAAAATCAAACCACTCCTTCGTCAAGTCGTGAAGTTGTGCATCTGTCGGTTAGCCAGGTCTAAACTTTTGTAGCTGAGCTATTGACTGTTTAACGCTGAGCTTGCTGGAGAATTTTAACATGCTTTGCAAGACTATTCTTGATGCAATGTAAAGTGAGCTGTGATGAATTTAAAATGCACAAATGAGAAGCTAAACTCATAATTAATAAATGTAGATGCCATGAAATTTCTTATCTAACAGTTGCTAAATGGTCATTTAAGGAGCAAGTCTCGATTTATTGCTGTTAGAATTTATGTCATGGTCCTAATTGGAATCTTTTACAGTATTTGAAGTTATGGTGGCGTTTACTCGCTGTTTCAGGGAGCTTTGTACAGTAGGCAGACATTATTCTGTGAAACATGAGCATGAAAGAGTCAGAAAAGTTAACAAATAATGCCAAAGCCCACACCTAGCGGAGGAGCTGAAATGACGGACCACACAGTTTGCACCCCGAGAAACTGGGCTACAAGATCTATTAACACAACAAACCGCTGGGTGTAATTTCCCTTCAGATGAGCCAGATTCTCACTGCCGGAGAATGTCCTGTGGATGTCAGAAATAAACCTCAAAAAAGGCTCCAAGCCTGTGGGGCGAAGGAGGGCTCCACTGCATTAAAGTGATGGAGCAGATACAGGACAGGAAACTGTTAGCTTTTAATTGGTGAGAACACAAAGATTTAGAGAGTAGCAGAGCGGTGCTGACAGTCCCCAAGCTCGTTCTTAACTCTAAAATCAGGCTTTTATGTCTGCTTTTGTCATATTTATGTTGACCTTTAGAAAGATATATAAGAAAATTACTGGTTTTCCCACATTATCACTTTTTTCTCGTGTTTCAAACTTTAACATCCATCTCTAGACGCTTCCTGCAGTGGAACGCATCTATAATCCCAGTAGATTTGCAGGAGAAGCGTTGTGTTTTCCCTAGACAGACAAGTCGAGCTGGATTTGGATCTGGATGCCTGTACTGATATTGATTTCTAAGCTAACATAAACGGATTGTCTGAGCAGTTAGGATGCTTGTAATAGCTAGGTACTTAACATTGGCTACTTCTGTTTCCAATTAGCTTTTGTATAAATATTATATGGGCTAGCTGCTAACATGAGCGACTAATTAGTAACATAAATAATTTGTGTTGACCATTAGCATCATCACATTAACTAATTACATGAACATCAGGTCATATAATTAGCAACGCATATTAACTAGCTGCTAACACGAGTTGCTATTTATGAGCAAGAACAGCTAGCATTGGCATTGTCACTATGGTTGCAAACGGTCTCGTAAAATATGGACTCATCCTTTATTTGGCAGTAAAATGTTGCACCAGTTGGACCAGTTGGACCAGTGTGGGACGTGATTTGTTCTGGAGTTTCATAAACGTCTAATCTGTCACACATACATCAACACTAAACATAAAAATAACAAAACACAGGAAATACTATGGCCATCTAAATTCTTGCAGTGGGATCATAAACTGTATATATGGACCCTCTGCACCATCATCTGTAGGTTTCTGAAGATCTGAATTGAAACCCAGTGACCGGTTCCCACCACCTCAATTTTGACACCCATCAAACTCACTGATGAGCTGATGTAGCTACAAGCTAACAAAGCTAACAGAGGTTGTTGGGCGTTCTTAGCCAGAAAACCACACTTGAGCAACTCTGCTACCCTCTGCCTTCTAGACTATAACACTTTTAACATGAGTTGGAGGTCTTCTCTGGAGCAAACAAGGGGAAAGTTGCTAGCGCTGATGACTCATTTACTACTGTCAATCAAATGGACGCTCCCCAGAGTATTCCGAATTTTCCGCTTTAATTACATTTGAATGGATGAGTTACAAATAAATTCACCCCGTCAGAGTTGTCATGATGATAAACTAGACCTATTAAATATAAAATGTTTTTTGAACCAGGCTGTAAACATGTTTATTTCTGCTGTGAAGTTGACATTTTTAACATGGGAGTCAATGGGAACTTGCTCCTTTCTGAACCCAGCCCCTAGTGGATGAAGAGGGAACTACAATCTTTGTCCCTTGGGCGGGATCTATGCAGGACCACCCCGACCCGCTACGAACCAGCGCTACCTGTGTGTGTTGCTGTTGAAAAGAGACTGATGTCACACACATGCATGCTGGACTCAGCCACTGTGCCTTTTAAGAATACCTGCTACACCTGATGAACTTTAATTATTTAAGGTACATAGATATTTCAAAGGCATTTTCAAGATGTCAGCAGTCCTTTGGTTCACTGATTTGTTCAGATTTTACAAATCACTTCACAATAATACAAATTTAACTCAATTAGAAACAGTCAGTTTTTAGGCTGTATTTGTAAAGTCACTAAAGGACCTAGAGTCTGTACATCCTCCATCTGTTCCATAACCACATGATTTGTCTTACTCTTTCTCTGTTGTTGTTCCTGATAAAGTTTAATGGGGCTAGTCAAGGGGAGCCTGGGAAAGATTTAAGTTTTCAACATTACTGAGTTGTACTCTCGGATTCGTTTTCAGCTCCACTTCAGAAGTTGACCGATGGGTGTATTTTTGTAATTCATCATCAGCTATCAGCACCTTTTCAGAATCGAGACCCAGAAGGCATCGTTCCACTGGTCCAGGAGAGGGAAATGAGAAAAACATAAAGAAAGTAGCAACGTCTTCCAACTTTATGATGGGACTTGGACAATGGAAGGAAGCGGACAAAAATAAGGAAATGAAAACATCTTGCAGAAGAGCTGGTTCGGTACAACATTTTAACCAAAGAGCTCGCAATTTCCACATCCCAAGTGGTATTTTAAGGGCAGCATGGAGCTGGGTGTTTCAAAGGCATGCACCAGCAGTGAGATCATGCTGGAGTTACTGCTCTTACAGCAGCGGGACAAACTTCCAACACATATGGGCCACAAGATTAATGCTGGGTCTGCTGAGTGTAGGCGTCTCATGGGAAATGGAGGAGTAAAGCTCAATATTTCTCACCCACTTGGTGTCAGATTTACATGCAAACCCATGCATATGGTTAACATATACGGTTTAATTTAAACAGTTGAGAAAATTGGCTACGTTTTTCTTTGCTAAGCTTCCCACTGCTAATCGGGATAATCTGTGTTAACTCAGTCAGGATGTCAGCTCGCTAAACGGCTAAGATCAAGGGTCAGGTGTGAATGTCGGGTTCAAAGAGAGACCAGACAGCAGCAGGCTGTTTCCAGGTTTAGGGTTAAGTCAACATTGTTTGACTGAAGTCAACATTCACCGTGCATTGGGGGTGGATGTAGCCTAGCTTTGCTTCGGACCAATCCGTTCCAGCTGCGGAGCTGAGGTGTTGCTGCTGTCAGTGTCGGTTAGGCAGAAGAGAAGCAGCGATCTGACATTCGACCCACGCTCGGCTCATAGCCAGAGCTCTTCACAGTCTCAAGGCAGAAAACTGCACTTCTGAGAATAAGAACTTTAATAAAATCCACCCATTTAATGTTTGCAGTCATTAATTGCTTCCTTTGTGCATTCAGACTCAGTCAGCCAGCGGAGCCTAATGGGATAAACTTTTCTCTTTTCTGTTTAGTGCACCTGCTAGTTTTGGCTTTGTCTTGTGGGAGTTTGCCCATTACACCAGATTGGATTTCATACACACACACACACACACACACACACACACACACACACTGAACATTTCAGTCATTAGTCATTCTAGTATCATTTTCAGTTCTCATAGTGGAAACGTTCTGACTAAAGCCTGAACTTCATCACTGGTGTCAGGGTGAAAGTCCATCAAGGCTGTCGCTGGCTGGTGATGGGTTTGGCTGCGGATTGGCCTCATGACTGGTTGGTTCCATGAATCCAAGTAGACCATCAGCAAAACATGTAGAACTCTGCCAAAGCATAATGGTGTTTGACACATTTCATACCACAAGAAGGAATAAATGAATATGTCTTTAGTAGGAATGTCCTGATTGTGACTTTTGTCCCCAATAAAACTGAGTGCTGTCAATACCAAGTCTCTGTCCAATCTAGACACGCTGTTGCATAATACAGCGACCAGCAACAGCTGTAGCGACTTTTCCTGATGTTATCGATGACTTTTGGAGATCCCGCTCCCAAAGCACTCACAGGCGGCCCAGTCCTCCCCTTTTAAACTGCAGTCAAAGCAGGAGATGTTCACCCCTTTGCATCCAGGCAGCAAATGAATTATGCATGCAGGGAACCACATACTAAACTATACAAAGCTTTTAAAAATAACAACCTGAATGGCTCTTTTGGGTCACTTTTGTTGATCCAGAGTCAGGATAGAGGATGAGGGTTGAAGAATCAACAGAAGAAATTAAATTAGTAGTTTAATGTCCCACATGGTTGTTTCTCTGATCTACAACATCCGTTTAAATTAAATAGAAATGGTAGAAACATGGTATTAAACTGTATTTGTGCCTGTGCTTTACTGGGATGTGGCCAACACTACACTTCCAGAAAACTTGAGCTGCTTTTTCATAAAAGTTGATGTGCAGTTATATATTCAGCATTGTGGGTGTAGCTAATGAAGACACGGACGCTGCGTCCTACACATGCCAGTGAGTCATCCACGTGCTGATTAAGGGATAAGCGAGCAGAGAAGCCATCAGTCACAAACAAGCTCCCTCCCACTCGTGCCGCATAGACCACAGCAGCGACGTCGTGTTTTTCCAGCTGTGTCTTGGACGGAGACCCCTTTAGCTCCTGTCCTGTCAATCTGATGGAGGCGTGCAAAGGAAAAAAAGAGGAAGCTGGTAATTCAATCTTTGCAGCTCTGTATTATGACCGTAAAAACAGTTTATAGTCATATGTTTAAAGTTTCAACCTACGTCACAACCTCATCTCCTTTCCAGACAAGCAAAATAAACAACGTCTATCAAACAGTATTATATTTAGAGGTTCCTCTGCACGCTCCCCAGCAAGAAGACCGGTGGGGATTTGCAGCTGAACAGACATATGGCTCAGTGGTTCAGAGCCAAAACAAGTCGGAAACACTCCAGACTGAAACGAGTAAAGAAGTAAACTGATGTAGAAAGCAGCGATAAAGGTCACCTGGAAGCAGGAGAATCGTGTTCAGCTACTCAGCCTGGATCTGACAACTTCCTGAGAGCAACAATGGTGCTAAATGGCATGGATCACAAAAGAACAACAGATCAATTATACAGAAAGTGGAAAGATATTGCAAGTTGAGCCTTGGAGGAATGAGAGACCAAGAATCTTGGTTTTGCGTGTCCACTGGGAGGTCAGTCAGAGCGCAGCTGCAGCAGGCAGGATGTAAAGACAGCTACTCCCATGGAATCCCCCCCAAACTCCTTCATCTTACATGACACGGAGCATTTAGCTAGCTTCCAGCGAGTCCATCACTCTGGGAAGGAAATCCAACACATTTAACCCGTGTCACTTAGAGGTCTGAAATGGTTTCTTTCCACAGATTATTACTGTGTCAAATACTCTAGATTGGAAAGGGGGAATTGCATTGAAGAAAGTAGGTCGGTTTATGGTGTTTTTGCCTTTTTTCTGTAGTGTTTTCAAAATGTCAGATTCATCAACCAACAGTTTTTTAATTTAAGATGGCTGCTCCAACCAGCTGACCTTAGAAAACACTAAATTGACTGCAAATGTGTTGAAGAGATAGAAGTTAAACTAAACTTTGGTGTGAAAGTTCCTTAGAGTCCTCTCCAACACTAAGTCCAAGCTCTACACATTACGTAACATCCTTGGATTTAAACTTGGGCAAAAATATTCTCCCAAATGGTTATCGGCATTTTCCTAAATATTTGGAAACAATTCTGAAAGTCTGTTTGTGATCTATAAAGTAAACAGGACTTTAGCATAAAACACGAGTCACCACATCCTGTAATGATCAATCAATTCTTTACTTAGATGTAGACACACCCACGTCTAGCAACTTGAGTTGAGTTAGCCACTTCTGGATGTAATGTCATCTAAATCTCATTGGTTGAATATTTGGGTTTCACCTGTGTCTTTAAACTGAATGAAAGCGTTCCACTCGTCCTGCGAGGTCATAAAATCACGGGAGAATTGCAACACCACGCTTGATTTTGGAAGTTCGCACAATAACCAGCAAGGAGAAAGATGGTTGCATGTATCCAAAAAGATCTGGTTTATTTTCTGTTCTGTTTACCTCGGCTACGGAGCTTCCACAGGAAATGACGTATGATCTTTACTAGTTAATCAACTGGAAATCTTTTATTTTGAAAGTTTCCAGATGTTTTGCACTGCTTTTGTGTTTGACTTCCTGTCTGGCTGGATCTGAACTGAGGCATTTGATGTGTCCTGGAAGCGTGGCGCAAAAAAATTACACTCAAAAAGTAAGCAACGCGTCCTTATGCTTCTGGGAGGCTTCCAAAACATGACGCTTCGCGGCCGGTGGAAAGGAACCCGTTCAATGTAACGGCAGCTAATTGCCATGAAATACGTTTTGTGACAGTTTCCTTCCAGTGAAAAGGAGGGGTAAGACCTTCACTAGAATTTATTTAAGCATTTAGAACAGGCATTTCCAAAGTGTAGCCCGAGGGCGTTTTGCAGCCCTCACCCCGGCTTTCCACCGCAAGTGAAAGCATTGCGAAAAACGGCCGTGAAACGTACTACGCTACAATTAGCTGCCATTATAGTGGACAGTGTTCTTTCCACCGTCAGATATGTGTAACGTTCTGAAAGCATCCCAAAAGCGATGGGATGCTATCGTTATACTATGCTTCTGAAAAACGTCAAACCCCGCAGTTTAGATCGGGGCAGACAGGAAATCAAACACGAAGGTGGTGTAACTCATCTCATTTTGTGTGGCCCCAATTGTATTTCTGGAATTTTATGGAATTTTGTCTCCAGCAGCCTGTTGATTTGGATTGACAGTTTAGAAAATATCTATGGTCCAATTTCTTCTAAGACTATTTTTTGATAAGTGCAATTTTGTAATAAATCACTGTAGAGGTTTAGCATTTTTAAATGAAAAAGATCTGGATTCTGTGACCCATGAGGACCACATTATTATTCATTTTATTCAGTCCATAAAATTTTTTTTTTTCCTTTTTTTATAGAAGTATGGACTTTTTAATATTTAAAGTTAAAGTCCCAAGTATTCATCACACAATGGTGAAATTACATCTCTGCATTTGACCCATCCCCATGGTGGGGAGCGGTGAGCTGCAGCTGTGGCCGCGCTCGGGAACTATTTGGTGGTTGAACCCCCCAATCCAACCCCTTAGTGCTGAGTGTCAAGCGAGGAGGCATTGGGTCCCATTTTTCAAAGTCTTTGGTATGACCCAACCGGGAATCGAACCCTGATCGCCCAGTCCTGGGGCGGACGCTCTACCACTAGGCCACCGGTTCCGGTCTTAATCCAAAATATACACAAGATGAGAAATACCAGCCATTGTTCTTAGAAGCAAATACATTTCTAGACTCCCTCATAACAAGGCTAAGCTAGCAAAATGTAGCATAACTCAATGACAATCAAGCCAGGACAAACTTAAAAACGTTTGACATCATGGCTACAGGGGCAGTCCAAAAACCAGTTATTGCTCTAGAAATCTAAGATTTCTATGCTTTTAACACTTTTGATGCATTTATAGACTTTATGAAGTAAACAGTCTAAACCCAAAAGCAAACGTTTAAACTTTGTGTGTCTTTAGCCTCCCTGGACTCAGAGATGGACTAAGGAGAGGTATTCTCAAATCCCACACTGGCATCAAGTAACATGCAGGCCAGAAAACACACTGACTCCTGCCTATAGCAGGAATCGGACTATGTTCTGACATCACTCATGCAACACATTAAGACTGACAGCTCGTCCCACTGGGTTAGTCTGGTGTTTACCCCCACACACATCATCTACCAGCCACAGCCACAATATATAAACTGCATATGTGTGTGTAGATATTTCTGTAGGCCTGTTTGTGTGTGCAGTACGTAATCATGCTTCTCTTCAAGCCAGGGAGGCCACCTGTTAGTGGTGAGGTTACTAGTTCTGTAAATCTAAATTTAAGTCACATTAAAGGGATTTTTAAGGGAATGTTTTTGCTGTGGGGTCTTTTGAGTACGAGGAAAATGAAAGGTGGACAAGGTTTTTGAGTGTTTGTGTTTCTTTGTACGTCTGTTAGCAAAATATCTCATAAAACATGGAATACATTTTAATAAAACTGTCAGATGCCATTTATTTAATGTGATGAATTAATGCCGAGCTCTGGCCAGAAACTATTTTGAAAATGAAAGTAAACACGGGCATAAGTTTCACTTTTTAAAACAGAATTAGCTGAGATGGTAAACGGGAGCGATGCAGAGCTCCGGTATGGAGCTACGATTGGGACTTTATTACATGTAACTTGTACCAAGTTTTGTAACTTGTAACATGTTTCGTGACACGTAACTCTGGATTTGTAACTTGTAACTTTCGTTTTGTAACATGTAATTCTCTCATTTTGTACATGTATTTCTCATTTTGTAACATCAAACTTTCATTCTGAACCATTAAACTCTCGTTTTGTATCTTGCAGACTTCAAAAATAAAAAAATCATTGTACATGTTTGAAATCAAAACTCTCAAAACACACATCTCATTCTACAGTTACAAACCTCAAGTCTACAGTGTTACAAATCATTTTGTCCCAATTCTAGCTTGGGTGGGAGGAACTTGGGAGGAACCAATGAGAGCACGAGTCTTAGCTACCAATCATGTTTCTCGAATTCCTGTCCAATCATTGGGAGAGGAGGGCAGGGATCTGACCCAGAAACCAGCTCGACTGGCTCACTGAGTCGCACATCTCTTCTGGTGGTCGGGCAGTGGTTCTGACATGGTTCCGATGGTGATCTGAGTTCTAGAAAACTGCAATTAATTATTTTAAACCACGGGTGTCTGGAGGCCAGCGCGGACCTCCATGAGTTGGTACTGACACCGATCTGAGTTCTAGAAGTCCCGTCTTTCCAGCTGCACAAAACGCCCCCAGGCACGGAGACAGAGGCGTTATTTACTTATTAGGAAACCCGTGGACTCGATGTCCGGACAGGTTGGAGTTTCTACAGCCTCCATAAATAATATTGTATCAAAATGAACACAATTCTAAACTAGTGAACACACACACTGACTCAATAACACGACCTCTCTACCCTAACTGCACTCTCCACACTGAGCTGCAGGCAAAAATCCAAATCCTTCTGTTTCTGCCCCCATCTTCTCCATCTAACTTCTACTTCCTGAAACAGGAGCGCCAGAGCTTTTTTCCCACAGAAAATGACTCACAAGGCATTTATTAATACTAGCGACTACTGCAAATGTTGACATAATGAGTGAATGAGAGCTTTAAAAAATGATTATGCAAAATCTTGCAATATTGTGTTATAAGCAGAAATGTTCATTTTGGGGGTTTCTACCTTCCCAGTTTCACTTTTCTTTCCGCCGTCCATCAGTTTTTTCGTCTTTTCCTTTCCCGTGTCTGGAGAACAGATTTGAGACTGAGCGTAGAGGCAGCGGAAAGACTTCACACGTGTGTGTATCTTTTTCTTTTCCTGTCCTTCTCTTGTATTATTCTACCCCTCTATTTTCCTTCTCTTAACACAACCTGACTCTTGCACTGCTTAGGGGAGATCTACAGTTTCTGACTGCAGCTTTCACACCATGTGAGCTGACCTCCGTGACCGTCTGGTTCAGGTCGTTGTTGGGTTGGAGCAGATTGAATATAGAACCATGAGACATAGACCCCACATGAAGATACGTAAATGCTGAGTCTGCGATACTCGAACAAAGACGGTGCTCCCAAACTGAGTAGCTGTAATTCTATCATTTAATTGGCAAATAAAGTTCGTGTTTAGGTTGGAAGCCTTTTTAAGAGCGTTAAATCTCCCATCTGCCAACAAACATGTAAGCTTTCATCAAAGGCGCTGACAGAAGAGGTTTTATACGGACGTTTGACAAAGTGAGTTAGCGTGATGGACTTGGAGGTATTAATGAGGCTTTGTTGACAGATGGAGGATTCCCTAAACAGTCGCAAACAAGAGAAAACCAAAAAGGATTCACAGTGGTGATGGAAATGCTTCATTGACGTTGACACAAATTTTTACTGTCAAAGTTTAATCAGCACTCCTGCCCTACAAGGCATATGGCAACAGGGTCGAAACTGTAGAGGCAAGAAGAAGGATGTTTAAAGAGGACACGTTCTGGGTCTCTGAGAAGGTAGGTGAGCCGGAGAAGAAGGGCACAGAAAAGCAAAACCAGGAGGAAGGAAAGGGAGAGGCAAGCAGGCAGGTCCAGATTACTCATGATGGCAGGAAGAAGGAATAACACTTTAAATCATCACCAAGGTGATCTCCAGCATCCATCTGAGCTGGAGTTTCCACTTTGAGGGGACACCTGAGGTGAATCATGTCTCTCGCCACATGGATTCTTTTCACAGATGTTGGAGTTCACTGTTCTGATTCTAAACATATGCCATAACGTTCAACCAGATCGAATTTTCCACCTGCGTTAAATGTCTGTGTTCATGTATAAAAACACTTGTTTTTTTAACAAGGTCTTTTATTACATTTTCTGAACAATTTTCAACATAAACAGACAACAAAACAACCCCCCCACACACACACACACACACACCTCCACCACATGTTACTAGATCAAACTTGATAACAAAAAAAAACATAAAACAGGTGACAAAGTGACACTAGATCAAAATACAGTTGACCTTTCGCCGAGCCCCGCCCTCCTTAGTTACTGTTGCTAAGTCGGACAAAGTGGGTCAAACACTGACCAGCTCTGCAGATTGCCGCGATGGAAAGAAGTAGACAGATGCGTGTCAGCGACATTTTTTGGAGCAATTCCTCCTCAATATCATCCAGATCGAGGCAAAATGGTTACAGTATGCAGAGGAGGGATATATTAGTGTCGGCTCCGCTGAGCGAAGCGTAGCAGGGAACAAGGAGTTGGGAGAACGGGAGAAGGCGGCGTCCGGGGACGCGTGGATCCGAGGAGCGGTGGCGGGGATGCGGTGGGAGCCTTAGGTCGTTTAGAAGAGCTCAGACCGTGGTGGTAATGTGGCACAATTGTGTCCTTTTAATAAAAGATTACGCACTGGCGGCATAAAGGGGGTATGGGGGCGGTCACTGCGCTGTCACGAACTTGAGTCTTGGACGGACATAACTTGCTTTTTATTGCGATCAAAGCCGCACTCCTTAAGTTTTTTTCACAAGCAGCTACAGGTGTCTGTCCGATGATCTGAGCTGCAGGCAGCTCTAACGTAGAGAAGCTCCCGGTGCTCTGCATCGCTCCAGTTTATCATCTCAGCTGAGTCTGTTTACAAAACAAAACTTATGCCCGTGTTTACTTTCATTTTCAATATAGTTCCCTGTCGGAGCGCTGCATTAATTCATCACGTGATCATGACACCACCCTCTGTTGTGCCAAGGCTTAATGTGCGTTTATTAGACACACCGTTGCAGAAATATTACGCTGCTTTGCCTTTAGAGTCTTGGATAGTCTGGGAGGCGGACCTTAGCTTCATCATCTTGTTTGGAGTTGTTGGATAGTAACGGTTGCTATGATGTGTGATTGGACAATAGCCGTTTTGGGGGCGGGGCGGGCGAAAGGCTAATTACAATCTCATAAAAGAAACAATCACAAAAAATATGAGAAATTATTCACAGACACATCACTAAGTGTCACTAACTGTCATTTAAGAGCTTTTTTGTTTATAAACATGTCCTGATCTGGTTGTTTAGGCAAAAAAAAAAAAAAATCAGTAAAATCAAGTGGCTCAACCAGAGTCGGAGATCCAACGCACGTGGGTTGCACCGATTACGCTTTTAACGTGGGTAATCTGCATATGGGGGCGCCGTGAGGTGGCTGCTTACCCACGGTCAGCCTGATCCTGTTTACGTGTTTTTATGTGCTATATGCGTGCTCTTGGACGGGTTGTGCTAAATGAAATTTTGTTGTACCAGGACGCTGGTTCAGTGACAATAAAACTGATTCTGATTCCCACATCTCTTGCTTGGAGATTCCGCGTCAGAGATTCAAGCCACTAACCCCGCCCTGTTCGCACGGAGTAATGACAGCAGATTTCTAGTCTCCCAGCCTGAATTATTGTCCCGGTCCGCCCCTGGACTGAGGATACTCCTCCTGTTGTGTTAACTTTACTGAATTTTTAGGATGACGTTCTACATCCTATTTGGGCAACAGAGTGGAGAGATGGAGAGAAAAGAGACAAAAGGACCAAATTCCTAAACTGCAAACAGTAAAAATGTATTCATTTTAGCTGATTATTGTGTATATGTACTGTTGTGCATGTCTGTTTTGGGTTCATGTGTTTATTAATAATAGAACTTTCACTAAACCTTTACACGCCCACCCCCGTTACATTATACAGCCCTCTCTCTGAGCCAGAGGGGTCCCGCTGTAGTGTTACATTAGTGCACATTAATGCACCCTGACGTGTTTTCAGATGTAGAAAATGCTCATGTCAGCGCTGATAGACACGTGCAGATGGCCTCTCCTGACACGCTGCAACATGAGTTGTTGATCATGACCATGTGGTTGGTCCGACGTTCGTTTTGAAGCACATGAATTAGATAAAGAATAAAGGGACGCGGTGCAGCTGCCTGGTTACTCAGCAAGGCTAAAAAAGACAACAGTGCAAAGCGGACTGTCTGCTTTCTCAGTTTTAAGGGTGTATTTAACTTTAAACTCCCTTCAGGATTTTTTTATCTGGTGTTTGTGGTGCCATGCCGGCGCCCTAGGGTTCTGACCCACTTCTCCAAAAAGCTGAGTTCCACTCTCGCAATGATTTATCTGTAAGCAAAGTGCACGCGGGGCGAGTGTTTTGGTGGAACATGGCAGAGTGTGTCAGTGTGTCAGAGGGGCGGGTGACACAGATTGCAACTTCCTGTCATCAATCTGCGTCTGACACTCAGAAAACGTGTTGACAGATCCACCCACCTTCTGCAGGGTAGTGTACTGTCATCCAGACAGACGTAGCTCTTGTAGGGTGTCGACCTATGACCTTCAGGGTCATTGATGGACACAAAACTACAGGAAGTCTCTAATCTGGGCTAAATCAAGCTAACGGACATGGATCCCAAACAACATAATAACAGACTCCCACGACTTCATTTTGAGCCATCTGGTCTCAGGAAAAACACAAAGTTCAGTCTCAGAGGATCTCATTATCAAATTTACCATTACCCGCAGCTTCAGTCTGGCATCTTTAGTCTCAAAGACATTATAATTAAACACAACCAGAACCCTGACGGCGCTCAGATGCAGATGACCTTTGACCCTTTGGTTCAGTAAAGAGGAATTCCTACGTAATGCAAACAGGAAGATTTCCCAAAATATATGAAATTCCAAGTCTGAAATAAATCAGGATGTTTATGTCATGATCCGGGAATCTATTGATGGAGATCCAGATGGGTGTGTTTGGTGAATTCAGGGGGTTTTAGTGGGGTGGGAACTCCATCCTGCAGGCTGGGTAGCATCAGGAGCCATTAATGTTCTGATGATGAAAACCAGAACCTCTGGACAGGATCAACTCCAGAGTAGGAGAACGGGAAGGAAATGCTTGATGAAAATGTGTATGTTTAAAGATACGGAGGGAAGAGGACATGAGACAGTGGTGTTTGTTGGGACTAGCTACTGGAGAGGAAAGGTTACAGGAATGTTTTCAAGTAAATCTGATGTTGAGGACATGAACGGACCGCTTGGTGTATAAATCACTTAAAGCGTCACTGAGAGTTTGTCCAGACCTCGCCACGAGAGACAGAAATCAAAGACGACCAATAAGTTGGACCAGCATCTCATCGGATCTCTGAGTGTTAAGCTGCGAAGTTCGGTCTCGAAGCGAGGTGGAACCAGTGAGGTCATGGTTTCTTCAGAGATGAGGACATGCAAACAGCTGCAGGCGCTGACCTCGTCCTCTGGCCCTCACTTCAGCAGCGGTGCTTACTCAATCCAAATGGTGAGAACGCTGATTTGGCACACGTTAATGCAACAAAAAAGGAAAAGAATGTGCATGCTTGCTTGGAAATCGGACCCCAAAACTCAGCAAATCACCTTCATCCAACCCTTATTTTTCATCCGTACCTTCAGCCTCAGAGTCTGAATCACGGGGAAGCAGTTAGGGATGGAAAGCGTGCTCTCTCTTGCTGTGCATCCCACTTTTCAACCCTGTCTGCCCTCTGCGCGAAAACTCCTCCGTCAGCATTGTGAGAGATGCAAACACACACACTCAGGAGCACGCAGGGTCCAGAGTGTTTCCAGATGTCTAATTGAAGAGAGATATAAATAGGGTAACAATGGTAAAGAGCAGAATCGGAATGAGGGACTTGTCTGTGTGAATCACTAAATACAAGCTCAAAACCTTCGATTTAAAGCATCTAAATGTGGAAAAAGTCCAATGGAACACTTTTAAAAATGGAAAAAAAGATGTTTTGTTGTTGAAAGTTTGAAAACAGAACACTGTGGGTCAGACAACCCAAACAGAGCAGTTTGTGGTCCAGCTGTTGTCAGCCCTGATTGATAATCAATACTGGCCCTGCTGTTTAACCAGACCTTCTCCATGCTGAGCCACCAGGAAGAGCACGCATACCAACTTCAGCCAGAACCACAAATATGTTCACATTAAATGCTTAAGAACCCTAATCATGCAAAATAAGACTCTACATTTTAAGACACTATCATCTTTAGCTGTGTTTGAGACTTTAATCACTAGATTTATCATTAGATTTCTGTTCCTAGACAGAGCAGCGGTTCATTTCCTTCCTAAACTTTGCGGTTTGTGAAGCAGACATTGAACTCTGTTCTGTGGCCTGTCAGGATCATGTGAAGGGTTATCTGTGAGACCAGTTCTTTCAACCGAAGAACTCTCCTATAGTTCCTAATGTTGGACTCCATCCCATTTTCTGAACAGTCAAAGGTGGCTCAGGGGTTTGGAGCAGGCCCTTTTAACCCCAGCTCTATCTGTCATTGTGTCCTTGGGCAAGGCACTTCAGCTAGCAGAGATCTGGCAGTATGGTAAGAGATGAAATATAGTGTTTTCAAGATTTGGCCAAAATTGACTACAACTCTCAGTAACACTTTTCAATAAGGGTCCCCAACGTTACTTGGTGCATTATTAAGCATTAATAAACTATTAAACATATCGTAATATTGGCCTGTATTCCATTACCGGCCGGGTCTTCTATATTAGCCGGTCTCGCTGTCAGCGGGGATAAATAAAGGCCGGTCTCTAATAGTACTATTAGAAACAACGTGTGTGGGTTTTTTTTTTCAAAGATCGACGGTAAAGTGAGCCCTCACTCGATTTTTCAAGGCGCACGTATACCAAGTTTTACGGTAACAGCGGACTAGTGGATCATAATCTCCGGCTGCAAGATGAGCAGAAACAGAACGGAAAATGCTAGTTTGCAGTGATCACTTCATCACAGGTAAGGGTTTACTAAAGGTTTTTATGGCGTTTTATTGAACAGTTATTTAGAAACGCAGCTACAGAAACAGCAGGTAAACAGTTTGATACTGTTTTCACGAGTCCTCACCGCAAATAGCTTTTAGAGTGCTAATGTTTTTAGCAGTTAGCTCAGTGTTGTAGCGTGGCATTAATACCTTAATAAAATCAAACTAATGTAGCAGAAATGTGGATTTAAAAAGGCTTAAGACGTTAGTTATAAGTAGATCCTAGCACGTACTCACCGTTAGCATTAGCTAACGAGTTAATTACGTAACTAAAATAGCACATCTCACTAGCATAAACAAGACAGCGGTCATTTAAAGCTTCTTCAGATCTCTAAACTGTTAACCAACCTGAAATAAAATAGACTTTCAAACCCATAAAAGGCTTTTGGTTTGCAGTGTAATATGAGATTTGCCACACGAGATAGTTTGTTGTGTCGATCGCTTCAGTGTTGGGTAAATCCTCCAGCGTGTATTAAAAGTCCAACTTTTAAAATTAAATGAGCCCTAACCTAAAGGAAGATATCGTGTCTGTGCCAGCTCGTTTAGAACACTCACTTTCATCCGTCACGCTGTGTTTTATAGGAGAGCAAAACACTTCCTGTCCACTGTTTGAGTTCAGCGCGGCGGCAGGGTCACGTGAGTGAAACCCAGCAATCATCACTTTTGATTTGCACGTGAGACTTCAGTCACCGCTCAAATAGACACAGAATCTTGTTTTTATTCATTCTACTGGTAGTTTATTTTGCTCAAATTGAAATAGAGGCCTGCCTCTAATTCTGGCCTCCTTCCAATAAAGGCCTGAACCAGGATGCGCCTGAGTAAATAAAGGCCCGGGCCTGTGTTAGAGGATTTACGGTATATAACGTATTAACAACAGCTTAATAATAATGTTAATATTAAGTAATGAAAGTAATGTAAACCATGTTTTATGTTTTTTGCCAAATACAGCTAACAAGATGATGTCAATAAAATATAAGCTGTAACCTAAAATCAAATTTTTGTTATTTCCTGATGTGTCAGTAGATCCAACTACTGGGTTAATATTTGATTTACAGAGCAGAATCCGCAGTCATTCACCGGTTCTGACTAATCTGTTTTTACATAAAGCGCAACAACATGCTGTCTCGCTAATAAATGTCAGTCACGCTGGAGAAAAACAGAGCTGAGAGCCACGACCACATGGCGTTCAGCAGGAATGATGGCCTGACGGAGCCAAGAAAAGGGGGACGTGGGTAATGGGAACCTGATGTTTTCTGACAGCCAGATGGAAAATGAAAGGAACGGACAGAAGCTGAGGACAGATGGATTCTTTCTTTCTTTTTGACGTGGCAAGATAAACAGAGAGAGGGACGAGGAGATGGACAAACTGACAGTTGAGTGTCATCTGCATATCGTTTCATTCAACGATTTCACATGATTACAGATGTCTTTTTACTCTGAAAATGATCCCAGTGATATAGTTATATAGTTTGCCACTGTTATTTGTTTCCCAGATGTCATGTGAAACTTTATTCCAAGTTTAAAGCCACAATTCTCTTCTTTTTGTAATAGTTGTTCAAATTTTTATCTCTGCATCAGTTTCTAAACTCTACAGTTTCATTTTTGACCAGAAACATCTGCATAACATCGTCGCTATTCTTATCACTGACATTTTAAAGCAGAAAGACGTGCGTTTGCCTCGGCTGAACACCCTTCACCACACCTTTTTGTGTTTGTGGATAAAAACCATAGCAGATTAAACCAAAACCACATGGCGGACCTTTTTTTACATGGTTTGAAGCGATATTCTGAAAACACCTCGATTTTTCACTCTTGTGTGTTTCGAGTCAAGCCCTGTTAAAGTATGTAGGTGAGATGTGTTTATTGACATTATGTGATTGGGTCAGCCTCACAGTGACTCTGTGGATTTTCATTGATGAATCCAGTAAAAACTTTACCGTTATTTTCTCCAAATGGTTTTGATTTGCTCAACGAGCTCAAGTCAGGGTGTTTATTTAAGTTCAGAGATTGGAATGGAATGTAAGAACAATGATCCGTGGCAACCCCAGAGCTGAGGGAGCTGTTTTTCATGATGTGCACCATTTTCTTTTGGCTACTTAAAAGTCAATTTCACTTAAACAGCTTCCACGATTTCTCATGTGGACCCAACGTAGATCAAACACAACGTGAGTGTGTTGATATTGGCCCAGTGTGTGTGTGTGTGTGTGTGTGTGTGTGTGTGTGTGTGTGTGTGCGTGCGTGTGAAATAGGAAGCCGCTCCTGTCACCAGGGGTAAAGAGTGATACATACAGTATGTGGAGAGACCCCAGACGGAGCCCTATGGCCACTCCTAAAAGGATCACTCTGAGTGGGGAACCTCCCTTCCAAGCTTTCCGCTTCCTCCTTCCCCCCTAAGCACACCCACAGGACCTCCACCCAGGTCTCGCTGGTTCTGTTGCCCAGGGATGGGCAGCTCTTCCAGGGCAGAGCTCACTGATTGTTCCCCTGTGTTGTCCCGTCACGGTTCTTCCTCTGAGAGAACCTGCCAAAGAAAGCATCATATTGAAAATCTCTGAGTATAACTGGGACAATGACAGGAAAAGGACAAGGGAATAATCTTTTAAATTTGGTGTTTTTGTAAAAGGGCTACAAATCCCCCGAAAGCTGCAAACTTTAACCTAAAAGATAGGGTTAGGGTTAATTCCTTTTCTTTCAAACTTTTGGTCCAAGCAGAAAAGGGCTGAAAGTTTTTAGCTGCGCTAAAGTTAAAGAATGCAGCTAATGGAATTATTCATAGCAAATGGTGGATGTTGCATTCAGCTTATTTTCTACTTGTTATCAAATGTGAGTGCATCTGTGCCTCATTAAGCCATCCGCTCCATCTATTTTTCTATCTGCCTTCCAGTCCAGCAGTCTGCTGAGCTCTAATACACAAAGACAGGCTGAGGTCAAAGCTTAAGCATGCACTCCCCATCACACACAAACAATTTTCATCCAGAATAACAACGGCAGGGTGGGAAAACGGGGCAAATCCCTACTAACCAGCCTGTTATTTGAGAATAGGACTGATGAGCAGGGCTGGTGTTTCACACAGATCAAGTGATGGATGGTGCAGTTTCAGATCTGTTTTGACCTCAAAGATCTTGAATTTGTAGCTAAAATCTACATCAGCAACAATCTAGTACAATAAGTAGATAAGTAAACAAAATTACTAATTCAATTTTAAAGGCTATTTAGTCATAAATTACTAAAATGTGACAAATTAGTCTGATACTCTGGATAAATATAGTTTTATTATCTATTTTAAGGGACATGAAAGCTGGAAAGGTCATTCATCAGGAGAGATTAACATCAAAGAAAGATGCAGAAATTCAACCATGGGTCAAATGTAATCCAGTCTTGTTTTTTTAGTTTTCTACCTCTGCAGTGTAAAGACTTTAATCTTAATCTGACCTTTTGCACTGACTGGTCACTCACACACAAAGATGTGGGCCATGAGCTTTCCAGAGAAAAAACACCATTTATGTAGCATTTGAAACCAATATTTTTTACTCCATTTGTTTGTTTCTTTTAATGTTTTTACATGTTGCAACCTGATATTATGGTTGATTATTGTTGAGCTATGGCTCTTCTCTGATTTTAGTTTTAGAATAAATGTACAACAGCTCATAAAAACTAGTGAAACATGAATGATACAGAAAGAAATGACATAGTAAAGATGTAGGAAGACTGTGTGAAGAACAGAAAAGGGGACGGTGTAGAATGTTTGATTTGAAATTCTGTGGAAAAATGATCTAAGAAGGTAAAAACGTAAGATGAAATGTGTCACGGTCTAGGTCTGAACTGTGGAGGCTGAAGCAGGAGTATGGATGTGGCGTGGTGTTTGACCCAAACATGGAGTGACTGGTGCTGGGTTTGGACAGACACACAGTTTACTCATTCACTGCCATTGACGACTATAGTCTTTTCCATTTTTGTACGGGGCGGGCGTCGGAGCGAGCCCCCGCACCGTGAGAACAAACATCACGTGTCTAAAGCGGATCTTCATCCGTGTATGTCACACATCATGTGATCAGGAAGCAGAAAATCAATGGATTACGAGTTTGTTTTGGGCCGCTGCTGTGAAAAAAACGATACGCCGACCAGAAATGCTTCTGCAGCAGCGCTTGGGCACCAGATTGTGAAAGAACGGATAACGCTCGAAATACGGCGATTCTTCCTGATGTAAGAAGTGAGTCTACTCTTTCTTTTGGTAGTTTTGGCGTTTACATGATCATAGAGCACAATGTTCTGTGACTCTTCAAAAAAACAGTAAAAATGTTCAAAAACGCTGGCAGTCAGGGGCTTTCTGATCAGAAAACGGCTGGCAGTCAATGAGTTAATATAGGAACCATGGTATGCGGCTCGACAGGAAACGAGAGCGTACTGCAGTTCCAGTATAATGAAAGAGACTTACAGGTAGTCAACATGTCTGGAAAGCTGTCAAGCTGGTCTGGAACGTTGACTGGCTGGTTTGGTAAACTCTGGACAAAGCTCTGCTGGAACAATGACTAAGGCCCAATCCCAATACTCGCACTGCACCCTACACCCTTCTGTGAAGTGCGCTTAGAGGAGGTGTGCAGAAAGTTTTCGATTGCGTAGTACACAAGTGTGCTGATTGGGACAGGGAGCATTGCGTCATCAACCGTGACTGACACATGCTGGGATGCCGGTCGCTGTTTGTGGTACTTTTAAAAAAATCTTTATTAACAACAATTATTTGACAAAATTTACATTCATTGCTGTCCACATTAAATCTTAGTCTAAAACATTCAGAGCATGAATAAATATCATTAGTCGTCTTAAAATTAACTTATTTTATTTGAAAATAAATTTTTTCAGAAAAGCCACTTGAGCCTTATTCCCGAAATTCCCACGGAGCAATGGATTAATACCCTTGCCCAAAGTCCACATCGATGCGGACCTGGGCAAAGTGTGGATTTAGGGTGCAAAAGGGGCGTGGTCACCTTCCGCACTTGAGAAGGGACAACCTATGCACTCGCACCCCAAGTATTGATTGTACAAACTTCCTAAGGTTTATGGAGATTTACTTTGACTCACAGATTTGGGGCAATTCCCAAGTTTTGTGTAAATTTGTCTTGGTGTGGGTGTTAATCTACCACCTTTATAGATTGTCTTTCATTTTCATGCACATCCAGTTTGTATCATCAGAATATACGTTTTAGTTGCAGTTGTATTGATTGTTTTTGGTGTAGCGAGGAATGAATTTGGGGATTTTTTTACGACGTGTGCCCTCACAATGCAGTTTTTAGTGACCTTTCTCCAATTCATTTTATTTCTTTTACATCTGTGAGCCTAAAATAGTCACTGATTATGTTTTTTTTTTCCAATTGAAGGTATTTTAAAGGAGAGCTTCACTGAAAAAACATTTTTTAATTATCATTTCTGATTATAATCAGTCACTCTGAGTTTTTCATAAAGGTTGAACATGAAAATAGTGTCCTCCACCTATCTCCTGCATTAGCTTCTGATAGAAAATAGACAGTGAAAATCTAGGATTAGAAAATCCTGACAGATCTACGTCACACTGTCACTTAACATTCATGGACTCACCCATCTTGACTCACGACGGGAAGGCTGTTGTTGGTTTAGCGTCCAGGAAACAACAGAGAACGTCTCGGTTAGTAGAAGCTAACCGTTAGCATTAGCAACTCCACCACACAGCAGAACTCCTCCACACTTGTGTTAATTGTGGAGATAAAACATCAACGTTGGGGAGCAAACAGAGTCAGTGAAAGAGTCGCGTTGCTGTTAGTCAATCAGAGGTGAGATATCCAAATATCTGGAAATAAGACTCCAAATCTTGTCATCTGAAGCTAAACTTTGATATGGCTCACTTCTATTTCCTGAAACAGGCACACTGGAGCCTTCCACCCCCCGAGTACAACTAACAAGGCATTCATTCCTACTAGAGACCACTAGCCTGGCAAGCCATCCTATATATGTGAATATATAGTCTGGCCACGACCCATTGACGGCTCTCAGTCGTGAGGCGGGATCTACGGTTGTCTTTCAAAATGTCAGCACGCAATTGGATAGCGCTAGGACCAATCAGAGTAATGAACAATGTGACGTAATCACAGCGACGGAAAAGCAGGACGCATTAATGGCGTCTAACATCAATGATTTCTGTCGTTTTTGTATGAAAAACATGTGAATATCAGGTGTACTGGGACATTGCACTACTTTGTTTGATAAAAATAAGAAGCTGCTAAGTATATCAGACAGACTTACGCACGTTGGAGTCTAAATAATCCAATGTTGATGACAAAGCCGTTTCAAACGAACGTGTTTCCTGCGCCGCCGCCATGTTGCTTGGGTTCGCAGCCGCAGCGCTGACGTCATCGGCTACTCCCGCTCTGTGATTGGCCCACAATATAGAGCGCTGTGATTGGCCCAACCAAAACTATAGCGAGCTGTGATTGGACAGCCACAGGCAGCGAGGGTTCCTATGAAGCGTGCCTAGACCAAACTCTGCAAAGCAAGAATTTGGTCTAGTTCACTAGGCTAAGAGACCACTGCAAATGTATTAAAATATGTACCACAAGTACCACTTTAAAGTTTCTACCTTTACCTTGTATGAAAGAAGAGTTATTTCAACCATGAAGTTGACTTGATGGTTTAAGTGGTAAGTCATAAGGTGGTGTTAATGCTTTGAGGCTGTGTGGTCTCATGAGCAGCTTAGCTGTGCGGAAATCAAAGAAAACCAGCAGTTGCTCTTTGTTAAATTTATTCTGCAGAAGGGAATTGAGTGCATGAGAAGTTGTAGCCAAGATAATAGCAATGTCTTTCTTGTGCAGCAGGAATCCTATTGGGATGCACACACAGTTCGGATGAATCATTTGGCTGGACTTCAGTCTAAAAAGAAGTTGTAGCAACAGCCAAGGAACATAGCAGTAGACTACTTATCTGTGTCTGCAGGAGTTTCACCATGTCTGTGACTTTGAATCCTACATATTAGAAGCCATTGATGGTGCAGCAGGTCAGGAGTGTGTGTGTGGGCCAGGGTCTTAGATGGGTTAGTGTGGTGAGACCTCACCTGTCACAGGAGACCTGAACATTCGTACCATCAGCTGGGCTTTCTCAGACAAACCCTCACCACCAAACTTCTCGTCTTTCTTCTGTCGCCATTCAGTTTTTCAGTTTACACCCTGTGTTCTTCCATCTCTGTCACCCTTCTGCTTCTCAGCCATCAAATACCTCGTTATTTCTTTACTTCTGTCTCATCATGAAGTACTTGTCTGTCGGTGTCAGAACTTTAAGGATGCTTTTCTCACGATGGTGGGGACTCAGCTGGAAGTTTGCATGGTTTGGCACAGGATAGCACAGGAAGTGGCTGCCAGATCGAGCCCCACAGGAGATTCATGCCAATTCCATTTCCTGTCAAACATCCTCTCAGAGAAAAAGCATAGCAGGACAAAAGGGGCAAACCCCTTATTGGGAACTGCTAAAGTCACTAAACACACAATTTAATATCTTTTCTGAAAGCTTGTCAATCTTGCCGTGTATGTTTTGGGAATGTCAAGATTTTGTTTCATCATTTCCTTCTAATGGTGGCCAGAATGAGCCTTTTATACATAGTTGTAGCACAACATGGTGGTACCCTTCTTGTTATGTTCTTCCTGTGTTCGTTTTTCATCTCCATTGGTTTTTCTTGTTTTAACACAGTATAATGATGTTACATTTACCTTTAATTACTGACGGTTTCGGCGACTACTGTCGCCATCTTCAGAGTCACGCCGACTTGACGGCGTCACTTCCGCTGTTTATTTGCAGGCAGTAAGGGGCCCCTTACTGCCTGCAAATAAACAGCGGAAGTGACGCCGTCAAGTCGGCGTGACTCTGAAGATGGCGACAGTAGTCGCCGAAACCATCACACTGTAAAATATAATAAGTTGACTTTACTTAAAAAAAATATGCAAACTTGCTGCCTTAAAAAAAGCAATTGTTGCTTATGTAGATTAATTAGATTGGATTAGCTTTTTTTTTTTGAGTTAGCAGTACTCAAATTTACCAAAATAACTGTATTCTAACAACTTGATAATTTCAAGTTAGCAGTACTCAAATTTACCAAAATAACTGTATTCTAATTACTTGATAATTTCAAGTTAGCAGTACTTAAATTTAACAAATTAACTGTATTCTAATTACTTTATAATTTCAAGTTAGCAGTACTCAAATCTACATAAATAACTGTATTCTAATTAATTTTTCATTTTGAGTTTGCAGTACTCAAATTTACTTCAATAAACTAGATTGCAGTTACTTATTTTTGAGCTTCCAGTACTCAAATGATAGCTTAATTCTCAACTTGTGTTTTTTTTAACCTTAAAATCATTCTACAATAAATAAAAAAAACATACTAATTTAATTTAAAACACATTATCTAACAATAATAACCCCAAAAAATACAAAAATGGTGAACACTCAATGGATTAACTAAACATTTTAAAACTTCATTTTAAAATACTCAACAACACATTTAATGGAATAGAATAAACTTTATTGATCCCACAGTGGGGAAATTCACTTGTCACAGCAGCACCATCACTCTAACATGAGTTTTTTGTTAATGCTCAGTATGAAGTGAACAATCAGCATTTTGATTACAAACCTACTTAACATTGTATTGAAAATTTTAAGTAGTGTAACATTTTTATTATACATTTACAAGCCATGGCAATGAGCATTATGCCCAGCTTCATTACCTTCTGAGATGAAAGCAGCTCTTCTATATTCTATTTTAGATTATTTGTCAACTATTCAATCCAGATGTGCCTAGCTGTAACGTCAAAGATGAGGCAATTAGACAGAAAACAACTTCTTGGACCAGCCAGTTTGAAGTCTGTACTAAACATTTGCTCAAACAATGTAACTAAAACTTACTGATCTGAAAACATGTCACAGCTCTGGGCAGGAAATAAAAATATACAAAGTTCTCTCAGATAATCTTTCTGAGATATTCACTTTTAGTTCTGTAGCTTAGGGTTACAAGTGCTTTTACTTTTAAGGTGCAAAGTAACAACCTGAAACATAACAACACATGCACTAGCAATACGATTGAAATACAGTTCAAATTTTACTTGATCATTATAATAGAACAGTAAACAAGTCACCCTGTTTTTCTCAGTCTTACAGAGAATATTTGTCTTAATTGAGGTCAAACTGTCTAAGTTATATATGTCATTAATCTTAAAAAAACAAAAGTCACTCAAAGACTAAAAGCTTTTCTATTGTTTATAGAGTAAATTAACTTTTGCAAACAAATTTTCACTTGAAATGAGTACTTGCACTCGTCCAGGGAACAAGAATTTGTTACTTGTTACAAAAAAATTGTTTTCAACAAATTTTCAAGCTAAATTTAAAAAACATATATTTTGCTTAAATTAAGTGAAAAGATAAGTTACTTTTTAGAGTTTATGTAACTTATTTTAAGTCTAATGACATTTTTGTTTAGAAATTCGACATTATGACTAGAAAAAAAGAAAAATATTCTTACAAGACTTTGAGTTTTGGTACTGTAACAACTAGCCTACATCAGTAACTTGTTTTTCAAAGTCAGCAGTTTTGGAGGGAGGGTTTTTGTTTCCCAATCCAAGCATGACTGCTTGAATGAATCTGAACGTGTTTGCCATGCATTTCGGGTAATCTAAGTGAAGGGCATACATAAGCACAAATATGAGACAGACTGCCTGTGGAAAGTCTCAAACATTGTCCATGACAGTACTTCCCTCAGTTACGATGGAAGTGGAGATGGGCTGAAGGTGTGCTGCGTTTAGTCCTTGCTGCTGAGCATCTTTGTTGACAACAGTCAGCACCCCAACTGTCACTGAGGCGAGGACCTCCTCATTTCCTGTGTCCTGTAAAAGAAGCACACACAAGCGGCTTTTCAATGTCGCATTCTTTTGGAGAAAAAAATCATCTGATGCATCCCCAAATTCATTCACATTTCGTTTTAGACTGGAGCCTTTTCAAAGTGTGATATAATATCATTTAAATCCTTAATTGAATTACTTTATGTACTACAAACCCTATTTACTAGGGATTTTGCTAATTTATTAAATCAGAATCCACCTGATTCTGATCAACTGAAAACATAAATAGTCAATGAATTGAGATTGCTNNNCTACACTGTAAAATATAATAAGTTGACTTTACTTAAAAAAAATATGCAAACTTGCTGCCTTAAAAAAAGCAATTGTTGCTTATGTAGATTAATTAGATTGGATTAGCTTTTTTTTTTTGAGTTAGCAGTACTCAAATTTACCAAAATAACTGTATTCTAACAACTTGATAATTTCAAGTTAGCAGTACTCAAATTTACCAAAATAACTGTATTCTAATTACTTGATAATTTCAAGTTAGCAGTACTTAAATTTAACAAATTAACTGTATTCTAATTACTTTATAATTTCAAGTTAGCAGTACTCAAATCTACATAAATAACTGTATTCTAATTAATTTTTCATTTTGAGTTTGCAGTACTCAAATTTACTTCAATAAACTAGATTGCAGTTACTTATTTTTGAGCTTCCAGTACTCAAATGATAGCTTAATTCTCAACTTGTGTTTTTTTTAACCTTAAAATCATTCTACAATAAATAAAAAAAACATACTAATTTAATTTAAAACACATTATCTAACAATAATAACCCCAAAAAATACAAAAATGGTGAACACTCAATGGATTAACTAAACATTTTAAAACTTCATTTTAAAATACTCAACAACACATTTAATGGAATAGAATAAACTTTATTGATCCCACAGTGGGGAAATTCACTTGTCACAGCAGCACCATCACTCTAACATGAGTTTTTTGTTAATGCTCAGTATGAAGTGAACAATCAGCATTTTGATTACAAACCTACTTAACATTGTATTGAAAATTTTAAGTAGTGTAACATTTTTATTATACATTTACAAGCCATGGCAATGAGCATTATGCCCAGCTTCATTACCTTCTGAGATGAAAGCAGCTCTTCTATATTCTATTTTAGATTATTTGTCAAACTATTCAATCCAGATGTGCCTAGCTGTAACGTCAAAGATGAGGCAATTAGACAGAAAACAACTTCTTGGACCAGCCAGTTTGAAGTCTGTACTAAACATTTGCTCAAACATTGTAACTAAAACTTACTGATCTGAAAACATGTCACAGCTCTGGGCAGGAAATAAAAATATACAAAGTTCTCTCAGATAATCTTTCTGAGATATTCACTTTTAGTTCTGTAGCTTAGGGTTACAAGTGCTTTTACTTTTAAGGTGCAAAGTAACAACCTGAAACATAACAACACATGCACTAGCAATACGATTGAAATACAGTTCAAATTTTACTTGATCATTATAATAGAACAGTAAACAAGTCACCCTGTTTTTCTCAGTCTTACAGAGAATATTTGTCTTAATTGAGGTCAAACTGTCTAAGTTATATATGTCATTAATCTTAAAAAAACAAAAGTCACTCAAAGACTAAAAGCTTTTCTATTGTTTATAGAGTAAATTAACTTTTGCAAACAAATTTTCACTTGAAATGAGTACTTGCACTCGTCCAGGGAACAAGAATTTGTTACTTGTTACAAAAAAATTGTTTTCAACAAATTTTCAAGCTAAATTTAAAAAACATATATTTTGCTTAAATTAAGTGAAAAGATAAGTTACTTTTTAGAGTTTATGTAACTTATTTTAAGTCTAATGACATTTTTGTTTAGAAATTCGACATTATGACTAGAAAAAAAGAAAAATATTCTTACAAGACTTTGAGTTTTGGTACTGTAACAACTAGCCTACATCAGTAACTTGTTTTTCAAAGTCAGCAGTTTTGGAGGGAGGGTTTTTGTTTCCCAATCCAAGCATGACTGCTTGAATGAATCTGAACGTGTTTGCCATGCATTTCGGGTAATCTAAGTGAAGGGCATACATAAGCACAAATATGAGACAGACTGCCTGTGGAAAGTCTCGAACATTGTCCATGACAGTACTTCCCTCAGTTACGATGGAAGTGGAGATGGGCTGAAGGTGTGCTGCGTTTAGTCCTTGCTGCTGAGCATCTTTGTTGACAACAGTCAGCACCCCAACTGTCACTGAGGCGAGGACCTCCTCATTTCCTGTGTCCTGTAAAAGAAGCACACACAAGCGGCTTTTCAATGTCGCATTCTTTTGGAGAAAAAAATCATCTGATGCATCCCCAAATTCATTCACATTTCGTTTTAGACTGGAGCCTTTTCAAAGTGTGATATAATATCATTTAAATCCTTAATTGAATTACTTTATGTACTACAAACCCTATTTACTAGGGATTTTGCTAATT
>SSNS01000597.1:89388-142063 GCA_006937985.1 Aphyosemion australe
AAAGTAGCAAATTTAAGAATTTTATCATATATGTGTCTATCCCAGAGATGCTGAAAGCTGTAAATTGCAGGACACAGAACCTTTAACCTCTTTTTCTTTCAAATGCTCAAAGTTTCTACAGTCACAAAAACAACTCCTGATTCCTAGTATAAAAAGGCCAATACACTTGCTCATAGTTTCTGACCTAAAGGCTAAAGGCTGAGGTTTAACTTATTTAAACCTACCCAATACAGACCCAAATACCCAGCCAATATCTTGCAAAAACTGACAGCAATAATTATAGTGGCATTTATAAATAAATAAAAACATATAAAACATATATGTTGTAGTGAACTTCCACAAAATGTTGTATAATAATTATTTAGTCCTTTCCAGCTGTGCTGTTTTCTTGTTTTTTATTTGACTATCTTCCTGTCCTGTCTGTCTCTGATCTTCTGCATCTCCTCTCAGTCCTCCAGAAAATCTGCTGCCTGCTTCTTAGTGTTCTCACCTCGTGTTTTGAGCTATAAGCACATCAAAGGGAACTACCGGCTGAAAAATAGCGGAGTGCACAGCGCTCAGCCGCGAGGTAAATTCACCGGAGCACGGAGCTCCGCAGCAGCGGATCGCGCCAGACACAAATAAAAGACAGAAAGTTCCACATAATATTAGTGGACATTAACGATCGCGTGTTAATTATATTTTTGGTGGCGTGACTTTGAGAATGTTACTGTGGCCGTGCGCAGCTGCCTGCGGAGCGCAACAATCAGCGCTCTGCCGCTCTCTGCTCAAAAGAATCCCCGCTAGGCTCCATATAAATAACGTAATATTGGTAGAAACAGGATCTTTTTTCGGGCTCTCCGAGTGGGTTGAGGGCTTCCAGCTCCCCCGTAATATGAACCCTTCTCCTGGATGAAAACCCGACACTTTCACCAATATAGGAACCGCCCCCTCCCCCGGACACACCGCCGGACAGAGAGTGGACATGTCCGGGGAAAATACCACGCATGGTCACCCTATATATAGCAAAATTCCAAAACTTTTCAAGGACCTGTAGTATTCCATAACTTTTCCAAGACCTGGAAATTTGATTTTCAAATTCCATAACTTTTCCAGGTTTTTCATGACCGTACGAACCCTGATAATGTGTTGTCTACACTTGTTTTTAAAAGTGCTAAAGTAACTAACGGTCATGCTTACAAAGGGGGATGTTTGAATTTGGTTTAACCAGCAAATACCTGGCACACAATACTACACAAGACAACTCGACGGTTAAAAACAGTAAAATCTGTACTTACCAAATCCGTGTGCTAAAATCGAGTAATCCCACAAAGCAGGCGATGATTGAAAAATGTGAAAATCCGTGGGTTAAACCGGAACGATCCGGTTTCAGGAAAGCGCCAAGTAGACGAGGCAGAAGTGCGCATGCCTGAAAGAACGCGCAAAGCACACTGGGTAAAAGAAATTATTTTTTCTAATTTGACTCAACTATGAAAAATCAAGTTAAGCAGTTTCCCAACCTCAAAAGTACAACTTACTTATTTAAAATTAGTGTTCATAACAGGTTGATGAAAATCAAGTTTGCGGTACTTATAATATTTAATTAATTTGAATATTACCATTTACAGTGCAGTAATTAAAGGTAAATGTAACATCATTATACTGTGTTAAAACAAGAAAAACCAATGGAGATGGTGGTACCCTTCTACAAGACTCAAACACATGATTAAACAAAGAATATAATACCCTTAATTTATCATTTTGCAGCAATCACCAACCATGAGACATCTATGTGACCACGTTACTTGTCTTCCTTTTGAAATATGATTTAATTTCATAGAGTATGTTCTAAGGATGCTATTGATCACAAAACAGTTATCCCTTGCAGATGTAGAACTCTACTGTAGAGTCATTGGGACCGGGGATCTCACGAGATCCAAAAGACCCAATGCCATTCTCACAGGAGCAGGTGGTCGTAAGGCTCCTGTGGGTTAGAACAGGCAACTAAAAACAGACTGCAGATCCCAAGATGATCAATAGGATGGACAACATAACTGAGGTTGGTGACAGAGCTGCATTGGGACTGGGGTCTCACAAAATCCATGGGACCCAAAGCAAATCTTGTGGATATGGGCAGTTGTAAGACCACTGTGGACAAGAACATGTGGCAAAAGATAGAAGTCCCAAGATCATCGGTCGAATGGAGAATAACTGGGGTTGGTAATTAAATTAAGACTCCAGAATGTAAAACTAAAGAAAATGATGGAACATCTGATGTAGGGATGCTTGATATTGACTTTTTTACCAATGTCCAATATACCGATATTGTCTGACTCCTAATATCCGATACCGATATATGTAGTGTCCCCTCATAAAAAAAGAAAAACTAAAACATTTTAGGTTACTAGCGTCACATATCTGCTATCATACATGCTTAAATTCTCCCTAAGCGTGATGCTAAGATGTGTGTTTTAGTTATGTATTTTATCTTTTTCTGTATATTTCAGTTATGTTGATTAAACATAAAGATCTTCAGACAAGAAAAGCAAGCCTTGGGTGAAGATTCTTGTTTATTAGCTCCTAGCAACACGTAGCTACGTGCTGTGGGGACAGCGTACGTTCTCTACAAATTTCTACAATTTAACAAATTGTGCCAAATAAACTAAAATATCTCTAAAACTACCTCAGATCTGTCATAGCTGAAGAGTTTGATGTATAACATGCGTGGGATGTATAATAGTTGTGTCCTTAATAGACTGAATACCGATATTGTACGATATTGAATTTATTGATGATATCAGCTGATATTAATGGTAGACTGATCATATCGGATGTCCCTAATTTGATGTATGGAAAAGCTTTTCTTCTGAAGTAAAACACTCCTTGCATGAGTGTATTTGATCGTAAAGTACATCTTATTATTTATTACGTGATGGGTTTGCTGTTGGAGGCGAAGTTGGACCCAAATATTGCAGGAGCATACAGGAGTGACAACAAAACAAACTCTCAAGGGAATGAATGAACTATCTCCTTCCACTGTCTGGCTCTGTCTCTACAACTCGTGATTTTTGGATTTGGGCTAATTGTGATGCAGGGTAGTTTCTGTTTTCTCTCTGCCTCTGCCCCTCTTAAAGGACTTTTTGTGTCTGAACGCAGCATACCGCAAAATCACATGCTACAACAAGTTGGCAAAGTGAGTTTTTGTTCAGCCGGTAAATATGGAAGAAGCTCATTTTTGAAAGGAATTCTTACTTGATGGGGTGACACGCAAGGAGACGAACTAATCCTCCAATCACAACATGGGGATTGTAATTAGAAGCTCCATTTGGAAGCAAATTCCTCCTTTGTTGCTGGTTTAGGAGCTTTGAGGCCCTGAAGGTTAAAAGTTTGTATGCATTAGGTTTAATCCTTTGTTTTCACACACAATCAGAAAAAAAAACGTCAGATCTGTACACTTTTTAGGCCTGTTCCATAGATTTATGATTCCAGCATCAAGGAAAAGAATCTGAGAAAAACACTACCATATAAAAACAGAACTCTTTCTTCCTGGAAGTCCAGATGTCTTTGGCCTTGAGGAGTCCCTTTGCTTGGACTGTGTCTTGAAGTCATTCATCACTAGAGGAAAGGGATGAAAAATAGAATAGTTGTCGTACATAAATCCAGATTCTGTCAAACTTCAGCAAAACAGCTTTTGTACAGCCCATAATAAACACATTTTTAAGGGCTAGGTTCTTCTGACGGTCTCTAGAGCCAAAAGTTGAAAACAATCACCACCACCACCCCCAGTTTTAAGTCCCGCCCCCTTCATATAAATGAATAGGACATGTCCCAAACTAAAGGCTTTAATCACACCACTTCTATTTATTCATATGGTTCTGACTTTGTTGTGTAAAGCTCAACATTTCATTTTCTTATTAGTTTTGGTGTAATTAGAGTCATGCTTAAATAATAAGATTATTGTGTTCAGGTGAGCACAAAGGGCACAGACGCTAACTCCAGAAATACGATTCACAAAGGTCACACATTCAGTTACTACTAGGTTGTTTTGTTAGCTATCATATAAAGTTTTAGCTCAATATTTGTGAAACTGACCACATTATAGCCATTTTTGTGTTTGCTAATTTTTATTAGCTGTGGCGGCCATCTTGAATTGGGTTGACACCATCAGTTATTCAGTTGTAGATGTTCATCCAATGCTTACTTCCTGAGAGTTTTATTAAAATGTTTTGTCTCCAACGTCAAATGGTTGAATTATTGTGATTTACTCTCAGTTGCCACATTTTAAAATTTTATTTTATTATCTGTAAAATTCAGAAAGCTTTTACCATTTTTGCATTGGCTGTGGTTGCCATCTTGAGGCAAGTAAGACAACAAACCAGGTTGCTGTCTTGCACCAACGTGGTCACCTTTGGCTCAAGCAAGACCAAAGTACCAATGACCAACTGGTATTTGGTGATGTCACCTTTACAAACGTTGAAGTTTGCACATCTGAAATGATCTGAAGTGCAAAATTACATGTATGATTCAGTAAGTATTACTCTAGTAGTCTAGCCTGGCAAGCCACACAACACATGTGAATATATAGTCTGAGCACAACCCATAGAGAGAGCTCAGTCGTGGGGCGGAGTCTACGGATATCTTTAAAACTATCTCCGCATGCTATTGGACAACAAACACCATGACGTACTCACTGCTACAGTTGACAGTCAACAGAACAGTCCGCCATACACTGTTAGGATCTGCTCCTTCTCCCTCTGACATGTTGTCCTGTCTCCCCTCGTTAAGTGTTTATTGGACTCACCTGCCCCTTGTTATCCTACCCACCTGATTCCTGATTACTCTCATGTATTTAAACCCTCTGTTTGTGCTCGTCTTTGTGAGATCCTCGTCTTGTCTTCCCATTGTGTCACCCTACCTACCGTTATTCATATTAAACAGTTCTTTTGCTTGCCAGTCTGCCCCCTGTTCCTGCTCACCTGCATTTGGGTCCTATCATCATGGTTTCATGTCAAAGAAGACACAAATACATATTTTTTCCAAAGAAATACCTTAAGTACCTTTATCTGCTCTAGACTCAAAGAAAAGCCCAAGTAGTCCAAAGTTGATGCCAAAGCGGATTCAAACGAGTCGTCACCATTTTGTTCCGCTCTGTCGCATCCTCCCACCCACCAAACTGATAGAGCGCTCTGATTGGCATAAAACAAAACTGCTCAGGCCAATGGTAGACCTGCTGAGGCTCCTATGGAGCATGGCTAGACCAACATGCAGAGCAAAATCATTTTGATTCAGCAAATGACGGTCTAGATTTCTAGGCTATAGTAGTCAAGTTTTCCACCCTTCTAATTACCCCCATCAAAGTGGTTCTAAGCGTGCCGAGCCGGGCTGAAAAGGCGGCAACAGAGCTTGTCATCGCAGATTGAATAGGGGGTGGAGTCACTGTTTGCTCCAGAATTTAACGGCAGCCCTTTGCAGGTCTCTTCTTTTTGGAGTCTGACATAAAGGCACTGACGAAGCAGTTTTCATGTCCCCCATTGTTGCGTTGTGTTCTGTTTGTGAGTTTGTGTCATGTACAGATCAATTCTGGCTACTTTTCAAACTACAGCACTAGAGCTTTTTCCCAGTTTTAATGGAAAACCACACAAACCGTGTAGCGTCGAGCCCCATTGAGTGGTAGATAAGGGCCATTGGTGTATTTTCTCAGATGTTTATACGTATTTGGCAGCAACAAAGACTTCTAAACTGTTTCATTTTGCAGCTCCTTTTGAAAAGAAGCAGTTCACAAACTTGTTTCATGAATCACAGTTCTGGAGCAGAAACCACACAGGGGTCTTTTAATTTGAAGTCCCAGGGGGGCGATTTTGAGGTTTTGGGGGCACATGCGAGGCCCCTCCCTATCTGAAACGTGGTTTCCTCCACTTGCTGCCCTCAAGCAGACAAATACACACCCCTGGTGAAAAATGTTGTTTTTCTCTGGAGAACTTTTGCACTACAAAGCAAGTAAAATATGCAAGGGATTAAATCCACACAAAGCTTGCAAAGTCAACTTTAGTGGTGCCAAATAGCCATAAACACATGCTGCACTCCATGACACCACCCACCCCTCTGTCTTCAGCTCCGCTTACAATCCTCAGATTTTTCCAAAGGAATGTTAACACTGCAGTGTCGTGATCTGCCGTTGTTTTTTAGCTCTTTTGTTACTTCGCAGGAATTCTCGTCTCCTTGCAGGAAGGCCACACGTCAGATTCCTCTCTGCTAACAGCTCCAATAAATAAGGGCTTGTTGAAAGGTAGCAGCCGTAATAAACGTGTTTCTCCCATTGATGGCTTGTAAATGTTTCACCAGGAACAAATGAATTCTTAGAGAGTTTGAGCGTGAGCTGGTGGTGGTTTTGTCATGGTACTTGGAAGCTGATGACAACAAAATTAGAACAGAATAATAAATTAGTTTGGTTTTAGTTTAAATGAGCGATTATTGATAAAGTGATAAGTCACTTCTTTTTAAGTAGGGTTAATGTTAACTAACCTGTCTTTAAATGATTTAATGGAGAGACAGAGAGCTTAGTTCCTACCAAATTGACAAGCTAATTGCTCAAATTCAGAGGTAAACAATTCTAACCTAAAAAATTGTGTCATGTTTAATGAAGCTTTGCTTTGTGTTCCATCTACTCGTATATTTTAGCATAAAAATGTCTCAAGTGCTACAGCTAGCTGCTAATGCTATTTAAGCTAATCTTCAGACTTTTTTACTCTACAACTTTGTTTTGGACATAATATGTAAAGACTTTTGAGTTTTCTTGACACTTTGAGGTTTATCTTAAACTGGAAAACAAAAAACTCCTTATTTTGTTTTCTTCCGAGGGACACTATTACACAGCTAACAGGTAGTTGTTGTTAAACTTGCTAACCTGTCCACAGTGGCACCCCTAGAAAGTTGCTGGCCACCCCATTGGCCACTCCAGGAAAGACCAGTTTTCTTTAATAAGTCATAATAATGGTCACACAAACCATCAATTTATCTTATTTTACGAAGACATGTAAAAACTAGGGCTGTAACAATATTGGCAATATCGCGATATCGTCGTAGTAAAATGACCACAATATCGTCGTGGTCTTGTCACAATATCGTACAGTACGTCTTGAGGTAAAAATAAAACTTTTCAGTCCGCTCCACCGGAGCATAGCAAAGTAAACTACATAGACCATGATCCTTTGCTTCCGCGTCATCGACCAGTTCGCCAATGGGAGTGTGCAGCCCACACAGCAAAGATAAACAAACATGTGGTATGGAGGCTACAGCGGTGAACGCAGCACAGAGGATTCCAGTCAAAGTATTTTATGTTGTGAGTCTTATTATCGTGAGCCTCCCCACAATATCGCAATAAATATTGTATCGTGAGGTTCATATTGTGACAATATCGTATTGTGAGATTTGGATATTGTTACACCCCTAGTAAAAACCTATAATGAACCTTTAATGAATAATCAGAATAAAAACATGTTTATGTCGCTGCTGCTCACCATCTTCAAAATAAAAGTTTCAACCACCAGAGGTTTTGTGGATGTTTTAGTGAAGAAACAACAGGCGAATTAAGCTGTTCTAAAATTCTAAAATAAATGTTGAAACAACATATAAAATAACTGTTTCAAATGTTTTTTTATAACATTTTTGTGTTTCTCAAATTTGATGTAAGTGTGTTGGACGCATATAGTTATGTTTTTATGAAAATGAATAAAGGAGCATTTATTACATCACCACAGGCTAAACTTTCCTAGAGTTACCATGAGGATCAATTTGGTGTGCCACCTCAAAACTCTCTCTGGCCCCATGGCCACCCCTATGAAGCTTTTCTGGGGGCGCCCCTGCCTGTCCAAAGAACCCATATTTAAACCTTCTAAACTGTTTCAGAGCTTTTAGAACATGCCATCCACTGTTTGCTTTGTCTTTATGATAAAATGTGTCAGCCCCCCCACCCCTACCACCACCGTGCAGGCTTAGCTTACAATATCAGCCCAAACCACATGATAAGGAGACAGCCAGTCAGCTTGTTAATTCATAAAATGCATTTTTCCTTGTCAGGTGGGGTGGGGTTGGGGGTATAATTACACCAGAACTGACATATTCTTGCTTTCAAGGTGCAGAAATTAAAGTCAAACACAGATTTGCTCCTGAGGGGATGTAAATGAAAAGCTCAAATTTTCTCATCCATCTTTTTTCTTTTAATAAATTTTACTTCATTTAATCATTCAGAGATACAGTGTGGATGAGTTTAGTCCATACTTGTCCTAATCCCTACCATACACAGTGGATTAACCATCTATCACTTGTTTTGCATGTCTGAAAGTCAAAGGAGGTATCGATTACACCACCTGGCACATTTTAGAAGCTGTGAATGCAAAAGAGAGAACTGTAAATATAATTAAAAACAGGATGACACATGTTGTGTCTCTGATTATTCAGAGGACCACATGTTTTTGCCATCGTTGCTAAAAAACCCTTTGACCTAATCGTAATTTCAGGCCTCATTAATCTAGTTTGGCGATCACTGACGATGTCAATTCTTTTTTCCGTGATTGGAAACAGACTCGGGAGCACATATTTGACAAGGAAAGCTTGTATAGCTGCAGCGTGAAACTATTAAAACCGCATAATTGCCTGTTTTTTGTCTGCCTTTTATTGACCAACCCAATTTCTCTGCATATTTTCCCCTTTGTGCCTGGCTCTCGGGCCAAAACACAGAGCCAAATAAGTTTTCTGTCCATCTTTATTCTAGTTCTGTGACCCCAAATGAAAGTGGAGGGTAATGTAGGCTGGAATGGAACCAAAACCCACAAGTAATGATAACTTAAAAACACAATTTTAGGGTCTTTGTTTCTTTCTAATGAGAAATTACTGGGTAAATTTTATTTAAAGTACCCAAACTATAATGAAAAGCCACATTTGCAGACCTCATGGTGTAAATAACAAGACTTGGTTGACTTAAGAAGCTTAATTTTGCTTGTAACACAGCAAGTGTGTAGAAAAACAACTATTTTAGTCACAGAGTCCAATGCAACCACAAATTACAGTTTCAAGTATCACAGTGTGAGCAGATTAGAGCAATTATCTGTAAGTTTACAAGTTTTTCCAGCTGCAGCTTCTTCTTTTTTGCAAGAAAATGTCGTCATGTGAAACTTTGCTTTGTTCAAGTTTAGGAAATTCTGACCTCAAGAGCAAGCGTTGCACAAAGCTTTGACTTCTGCTTCAGTGACGGGGAATGTCCCAAAGAATGCAACGTCGAGACAGAATACCCAGACCATACGAGATAATCACTCGGGGGAGAGGTCACAAAAAAGAGAGTGAGAGGAAAATCTGGGTGAGGAGACGGGAATTTGAAAAGGACATATTATGCAGGGTAGGTAGATGTTTTGACAAGTGTCTCTATCCATCTCCGTCCCACCACTTTGCTTCAGCTTGAAATGGATTAACATGTTCCCAATGAATGGTACACACAGATTTTATAAACCCAAAATAAGAATATGTTGATGATTTCTTGTTATTTTCTGGAAAACTTTGACGATACCGGCTTCTTTTTTCCCCATTGACAAAGGAAATAAGAAATACTGTTGCCCATGATAAAAAGCCGATTACACATCTGGGCGAGTACAGTCGGGACTTGGCCGCGTCAGTTTGGGCTAGTACGGGCGGCTTTTGTTCACACGGACTTTTCAGGAATGTGGAAATCCCCGTGCACGTGGGCGGCGCAAAAGACGCACGGACAAGTCTGTGATGTCCTCTGTAATAAAATAAACAAAAGCGGACGTGAGCTGTGCTGCTTTTGGAGACTCTGAACCACATTATTTTATTAATTTGCTCCCTGTTCTCTCTCACCGCTGTGCGTGTCCTCATTACCACTGCACAGACACGCACTGCTCTCCTCCTCTGCTCTGTTCTTTTCTGACTGTCTGCCGCCAAGCAGGAGACAGGAGCTTCATGCTTGATGTTGACTTGACAGCAACCAGAATGAAAATTAATTGTGCATGAGGGGAAGCCCCCGTTGGCTGATTCTACTCGCCAATCGGAGGCGGTAAGTGTGAATTTCAGCTGGCCAATCTGCCCATAGTGTCACCTCAGTCCCAGCCACACATCTGAGGGAAGAGATCTGAAAAAAAAGAGTCACCTCAGAACGGAAAACGCACACGACCCAGATGTGAAACCAAATTTTGGTCCCGAACCGGTCCGTACTGGCCCAGATGTGTAAGCACTAGAAGTGTCCACTCTACAGCATGGTGGAGGTGTCATCATGCTGTAAAATTAATTTGCTGCTTGTCATTAATAAAAATATAAATTCAGAAGCATACCAAGACATTTTTGAAACCTTTGTTTTTGTTCAGATTGTGTTAAATCTTCATTCCAATTCTCACAGGTCATGAGCTTTAGATAAGGATCCAAAGAACAAGATTGCAAAATCAAGCAGTCAAAAGAGTTTCCTTCGCAGTGTAGCCAGGCTCAGCCTTAGAGATAGGGTGAGGAACTTGGACATCCGGTACAGGCATTTAGTCACAATTCCTCCTGGATGCCTCCCAGGGGAGGTGTTTTAGGTATGTCTTGCTGGTAGGATGCCCCTGGGCTTACCCAGGACATGTTGAAGGGATTAAATCTCCAGAATTGCCAGAAAACACCTTGGGATCCCACCCATGGGGCTGGTGAGGCAATATGCAGCTAGTAGTTACCATTGTAGTCAATGGGTTTGTTTTCATCGTGCACAGCATTGCATCTTAGACGTGTCCGTGAAGCATAGTATTACCTGAATACTCTGGATGCGTAAGCGACACCTAATGTCATAGACGTGTTTTACCCTTGGTCTCTCATCCAAGCAGGAGCGTTTCAGATGTGAAATGGCAGCAAAAGCATTCCACACAACTGGTTCAGCAAAGGTCACGACATGACCAGAAAATACCAACACCACGCATGATTTCAACAGTTCACGCAATAACAAGCAATGAGAAAGATGGCAGCATGTTTCCAAACAGGTCTGTGGTTTATTTTCTGTTTTTTTTACTTCAGCTATAGAGGTTTCACAGCTAGTGTCGTACTTTCTTTTTATAAAGTTACGCAACTGGCAATTGGCACGTGACTTTTATTTTGAAAGTTTCCAAATGTTTTACATTGCTTTCATGTTTGACGTCCTGTCTGGCCCGACCTGAACTATTGAGCTTGATGCGTTCTGCAAGCGTAGCGCGTAAAAATTAGACTTGTAGCGTAAATGTAGCGGAGCGACACATCACTACGGTTCTGGGACGCTTTCAAAACTCAACGCTTCATGGCTGGTGGAAACACACCCATCCACTATAACAGTGGATAATTGCTGCGTACTACGCTTTGCAGCTATTATCTGAAGTAATTTTATTTATGACCAATATGACCATTATTTGCGATGTTCTTAGTTTGAAACTGGGGCACAAATGGCCTTTGATTCCTTGTTTTTTCCAGTTTTATACTTTAGAGTGAGCAATTTGACTCAAACACTCTTCCCAAAGGTCTACCTCTTTTACTCAACAACCCTTGAAACGCAACGTTGTTGGAGGTTGAATATCTGGAGATTCTACACCATCAATCACAAAACTAACTTTTTTATCTCCTGAATGGTTTAATTTCACTTCTTTAAAGTTTCACCAACAAAAAGAGTCTGATTACTTAAAGCAACATTCCGCAAGTCTTACACCTTAAAATTATGCTTTTTTGTAAAGTTTTTGCGTCATAGTATTATCTGTTATGTTCATTTTCATACCTGTGATAGTGTTGGGGGGTCCCACGTCTGTTTACTGCGCTATACAGTTTTTGTGCATCGGGTAGCGACAGAAGTACTGACTGGGTGTCGTTTTACTGCAGAATATGGCAAGCCAAAGGGATAAAAAAGCGCTCGTTCTAAACGCGCGTTATGTCCGCCAAAATGCGCGTCTTGAACGCACGTTTTGACGCCAAAGGGGGCAAAAACTCACGTGTTCTAAAAGCGAGCATTATGTCCGCCAAAACGCGCGTCTTGAACGAGCGTTTTGGCGGACATAATGCAAGTTTAGAACGCGCATTTTTTTTTATCCCTTTGGCTTGCCATAATTGTATAACGTAGACTCGCTGTAGCAGCGGCAGATTCACCAAAGAAAGCTAGAAATCCCTTATCAGAGGAATCTAGGAAAAGAAAAGAAGAACGTGATAGAGCAAGAGCAAAGACCAGAGTTATTATTGGGCCGTCTTTTCCTCGCTGGAGAGCTCTTTTAGAAAGAAAGGCATGAACTACAGACTCTGACCTAGCCGTGCTGCTAATGGCTACGTAAGTAATAAATTATTTCACCGGGGTTATTGTGTTTGGTCGGGCATAAAGTTGTTATACAGTCCTGATAAAACTATTTATTCAATGTGTGGAGGTGGAAAAATTTGTTTTCGTTGTTTTGCCTGACATTAGGAATGTAAACATGCCTCTTATGCCCGAGAGAGATATTTAATGTTACGACAGTGACGTTACGCAGCAAGCCTCTAGAGGGCGACAGAGACCATATAACTGCAATCTTGCGGAATGCTGCTTTAACCAAACACAATCGCATCGAGGGTTACGACAGTGTCCAACTGTAGTAATCCAACATTGTTGTTGGTTTTATTTATTGGCTATTGAAATTATGAGGAGTCACTTTTTTATCGTTAAGTTCCAATTAATAAAAAAACAAATGTATTTTACATTCTTAAGCAGGGGTGCCCAATCCTGGTCCTGGAGGGCCGCTATCCAGCAGGTTTTGTGGTTTCTCTGCTCCAACACACTTGATTCAGTGGTTGAATCACCTGTGCAGCAGCTCATCAAGCTCTGCAGAAGCCTGTTAATCACCTGCTAATTGAAATCAGGTGTGTTGAAGCAGGGTTAAAACTAAAACCTGCTGGATACCGGCCCTCCAGGACCAGGATTGGGCATCCCTGTTCTTAAGACTGTGTTCCTAGACTGTTGCAACAAACTTTCCAAAGTATCTCAAAAGGTTTGCAGGAGTTTCTTGGTTTCTGCGTTCAACTATTTTCAAAATAGATCCATTACCAGTGTGAACATCAGAAATCTGTCTTGAATTCTTCTTGATTTAGTTTACATGAGTCAAAAAGTGAGGACACTTTGGGAGGAGTTGGTGACCAATTTGTGAATAAAATGAGACATAATTGACACTTCGTGACTAAATTGTGCCAAGAAATGAAATTTGCTTGTAGTGACGTAGCTGTTTAAAAATCTTATTGCAAAAGTGTCATTTATGCGTTAGTAATTAGTTTTGGTGCTGGTGCAGAAGACAATCAACATGTACACAAGGAACACACACATAAAGCACACATTTAAACATATTAACATGGTCTGATAAGGCTGTGCAACTTTGACTGGTGACTGTTGAGATCCTGGCCTTCAGGAAAACAACTGCGCATTTACAAGTGCTTGGAGCTTCTGACAAGACCTAATGACTTATTTATGCAATGTACAAAATCCAATGTGCTCATCAACACGTGCAAACCAGCGGTTACATTCCAAAAACTTGTTGGAGCTGTTTGAGTACTGCACACCCTGTCAACAACAATAACAATCCAACATTCCGGTAAGTAGTTACTGGTAAGTAGTTACCGGTAAGTAGTTACTGGTAAGTAGTTGCATCATGAAACTAGTTTACGGATCTTCGTGTCTCACATGACACTCCAGACACACTTGCATAACCAACATGTATTTACACGCTGAAATTAAAATGTCAAGTAGGGTGAGATGACAGGCCAATAAATAACAGAGAGCCAGCCACGCAAGCTAACATGGGTGCCTCTGTGCGGAATGCTGCGTGTAACTCCCACTAAATCCTTCTATTCAGCTCTCACACACCCCCATCTCCTGAATTGTGAGCTATTACCCGCTGACGTGCTGCTGAGGAGAGTTTATCATGTTTTTATCCTGAAATGACAGGCTGAGTGCCAGACAGCAACACGTTATTATGATGTATGGCTGATGCTAGTTTGTCCACCCGCCTACAGCAGGGCTGACGCCTAAAACCAAGCAAAAATGTTACCAAAAGTTTAGACCCGGGTAATCTGGCATCAGTTTAAAAGCAAATGATAGTGAATAACACTTCTATGAAATGGGTTTCAATGAATAGAATAGAATAGAATCTTTTACTGTCGTTGTACAGAGTAAAGGGAAATTGGAGTGCCACTCCCTTTGGTGCAATGTAAAAGAATACACACATATTAGCAGCATTTATATTGTAGCAGCATTAGTTAGCAGAATTTTAGCATATTGAGTGAACTGAAATAGCACATATAAATGTTATTGCACAAGATCAATATTGAACAGTAAATGTGTGGTTGGGGTTAACAGGTTCATCTGGTTTTGTGGTTGTTTACCACGGTGATAGCTCTGGGAAAGAAGCTATCCCTGAATCTATTTGTCCTGGTTTTATATGACCTGTTACCGTCGGCCTGACAGTAACAGGTCAAACAGATGGTTACTGGGGTGAGAGTAGTCCTTGATGATATTGCCTGCTCTACTGACGTAACGGGAGTTGGCGATGTCCTCCAGGCTGGGCAGAGAGCAGCCAGTGATCTTCTGGGCTGTGCTGATGACCCTCTGCAGTACTTTCCTGTCTGCAGCTGAGCACCCTGCCTACCATGTTGTGATGCCGTACGCTAGGATGCTCTCTATGGTGGCTCTGTAGAATGTCACCAGCAGCCTCTCCTCCAGGTCGTTCCTCCTGAGCACTCGCAGGAAGTGTAGACGCTGCTGGGCCTTTTTTTTTCACCACCGCTGTGGTTTTTGCCGTCCAGGAGAGATCATCAGAGATCTGCACACCCAGAAACCTCATGGAGTGGGGCCTGGTCTGCTCTGCCCTTCCTGAAGTCCAGGATAAGTTCTTTCGTTTTTGTGTACAATGTAGATTGTGATAGCAGCTGCTCAGAAGTCACGACCACGGCTTTACCGAAGTCACGGCGTTTTGCAGAAAAGTTCAGCCAAACTTTCCTTGAAACACAATAATCGTAGACCTCCAGGCGTTTGAAAGCCTTTAATTGTTCATGAGTGAAGGGTCCAGGGCTTTCTGTTAAATAGGAATAAATGTCTCACTAGCAGAGTTGTGGAGAAACACTAGCAAATCAGACCAGCTCAAACAGGATTAAATTTACTTTATTTTTGTCTTCATTACAGATTTGAAGCTTCTCTCTAACCCTCCTCCTGTCTTTAGACGTTAAAGTGTTTACATGTTGGGGATTTCGTCCGTAAACTCACGTGAAAGTGTACGTCGCGTATTGATAGCAGGCTGTCTTCTGCAACACAGGCACTCGTGCATGCGCACAACGATGAAAAAATATGTCAACAAAGATCCTCCTGTATCATACCATGTTATGAAACCTGATTTTATTTTTTCTGCGTTTGTACCTCTCAGCCACCATCCACACAATTTCTGAGGTGAAAATAACTGAAATTGTTAAAACTACTTACACACTGCATAAAAAGTGACCCAAATCAAACATTTTTGCTCATATGGGATTTTTAATGACGTATCAATAACAAATGCCATTTAAATTCAGTTTAACTTGGGCCACTGTCAGACATGGTCCTGAATCAGATGCATATTGGAAGATGAACGGTTGTTCATCTTGCAACGATCCACCCTTTTCTGGGTCCATTTAGGGAAACACAAGAATCTGATGATGGACACATTTAAATTATAATGTGAACAACCACTCAAAAAATCAGATATCAGAAAAAACATAATCGAGCTTTTAGACCTACGGTGTGAGTTTAACGTTAGTAGTCTTCTTTGAAAATGCCCACCTTAACTTTGTCTACTGAAACCAAACACAATGGAGACTGTTTTTTCTGTCTCACTTCAGGATCCAGAGGAGAATGACTCATCATAGGCAGCTGCATATAATGTAAAGCTGAAAATGGAAATACGGAAGGTGTGCCATTTGCACCCATGCATATGGTTTACCCTCAAAGGAGTGGCTGGGATGGAAAGTCTTGGGCCAGACAAAAAGTTAGCAAACACTTCGACCTACCGTCAGTTACCTCATTGACAGACTGATGAGTGAAAACGGATGAGCTGTGATTAAATGGAAATGGGACAAAGTTGAGTGGTACGCCCAACACAAAATGGAGACAGAAGCACATGGAGAAAGTGGAGCATCATTTAGGACCATGGCTTCTTGGAACACTGACACAATTTGTTTTGTATTGTAGGATAGCTTAATTGTTGGATATACACATTCACAACTGTACGGTAGAAGAAATGCAGCCATTTAAGAGTGAAAAAAGGACTTAGTTTATGTAGCTTTACCTGAATTTCACTTTGCACAAATTTACTAAAAATTGGGCATTGAGTTGGCTCAGTTTTCTCCTTAGAGAAAGGAGGGTGCATACAGCCTGGGTTGATCACAGATGGGGTGATGTCCACAGCAGTATCAAGATTTTATCACAGATAAAAGTTTTGTTTATTACTTAGAAACAGGATCAGTCAGTTTCACTCTTCTTGTCCTGAGATGTTAAAGCGGTAACACTTTACAATAAGGGTCCCTTTATTAACGTTACTTAGTGCATTATTAAGCATTAATAAACAATTTAAAAGAGTATTAACAACTGCGTAATAGTAATGTTAATATTAAGTAATGCATTACTAAGCAGATGCCCCCCCTGGCCCTTTGTCCTAACCTCAAGGACACTTAATAATTAACCATATTGGGAATGTTAATAAAGGATCCTTTGTTTATTAATGCTTAATAATGCACTACGTAACGTTAATAAAGGGACCCTTACTGTAAAGTGTAATTTAAATGTACCGAACATACATTATCACATGAATAACAACGTATAGAAGGTACACTTTTAAAGACCAAGTTCACATATTTTTTCAACACATTTGCAGTGGTCTCTAGTATAAATTAATGCTTTGTGAGTCGATTACTGTGGGGAAAAGCTCTGGCTATCCTGTTCCAGGAACTAGAATAGAGCCAGAGCAGAGGTGAGCTTCAGACGACAGGATCTGGAGTCTTTTTTCCTGACATGTGGACATCACTCCTCTGATTGGCTAACAGCAACACGACTCTACCACTGACTCTGTTTGCTCTGCAACGTTGATGTTTTATCTCCACAAATAACACAAGCCTGGAGGAGTTCTGCTGTGTGGTGGAGTTGCTAATGCTAACGTTAGCTTCTGCTAGCTGAGACGTTCTCTGCTGTTTCCTGGACGCTAAACCAACAGCAGCCTTCCCTGTCACGAGCTAAGATGGGTGAGTCCATGAATGTTCAGTGACAGTGTGACGTAGATCTGTCAGGATTTTCAAATCCTAGCATTTCACCATTTATTTGCAGGAAACAGGGGTAGAAGACTATTTTCACGTTCAGCCTGCATGTGAAACTCAGTGACTAATAGCATTTCAAAAAGTAAAATGGTTTCTCTGTGAACTTGCTCATTCTTGTCCTCCATGAACACACTCCCATATGCCTCACAGTGGGAACAGTACATTCATCCTCATCATTGTTGCCTTTGTTTCAGCGGATTTTTGCTTTTTCCTGTTTCTCAATGTTGGCTTTGAAATCCTCCAGTGGAGCCGTGATGTGTCCAAATCTGAAGGAGTCCTGCTCTCAGGGCAGTTTAAAACAACGTGAGGTTAGCAGGTGACTTTAGCTCCATGTAATGTGTTGTGATTTAAAAAAAAAAAAAATTCAGGGTTATTCATAGAAATATTACTTTTATTTTGGAGATTTTGTCAATTCTTCAGCACTAGAAGTATTTAATATTTAAGCTGTAGGTCATTAAAACAGCACAGACGTTTCAATTTCCTGTTTAGTTAAGTAAAACAACCTCTAACTTGCTGGTTTCGACACAAAATTTAGAAACTTTCCTCCTCAGATACCCCTCTTATCAGTACCTGTGTGACATAGCGTGCTGTAATGATCCTGTTCTACTTGGAGAACATCATGTAAGAACTAAACAAACACTGGGTCTCATGATTCAGTATGTGTAGGACTAAATCATCCTTTTTCTCAAGGAGTTTCCTCATCTTTAGCTCCTCCCCCTTGCTGTACACCTGTCATGCCCTCATCCTCAGTTCAGTCCTCTATCAGAGCAGGACGTGACCTGATGCCCACCTGCAAAACCAAAAGGTGAGTAGAAGATGAATCTGTTATAATGTTAACCTGAGATTGGCTCCTCCCACCTGGCAGGTGAGTATATTTTATTGCTGCTGTTGCTCTGACTGCTTGTTTACTTCTCGAGAGGAGGACAAAGACAGAGAAGTTACTGTTAAATACTGTGTTAAATAGGGGTGTGCTTGTCTAACTGTGTAAATGTTGATTTTCACACAATAATTAGGAAATATGTTAGCATGATTGTGATTGGAATATTACTCTGATTCTGGTCCAACCACACGTGTGTAACAGGAAACCACTTTATCTGTAACATGACGCTGCACAACTTGGGTTACGCAAATAGCTGAGTCATGCCCAGCAGCACAAAGAGCTCTGTTATAATACACGACTTCACGTTTCACTATAATTTACCTTATCAAACAAAGCCTTCACCTTTTCTCCATCACTCACAGTCCAGGTGTTTACCTTCCTCCTTTTAAAAGCTGCCATTGTTCAGCTTCACAGCGCTCCACGATGAACAAAACCACACACACACACACACACACACACACGTGATCCTAGGAAAATATCAGGAGTTCACTTCCATACTGTGGGATTTGGTGTGTGAATTATAGAATAAAGGATAAGCTAATCAATATGTTGGAAGGGATTTTTGGAAGGAAAGATCTGCCTTTCTAAAAAAATGCTCAAATATTAAATTATCTAAAAAGAAAAAAATAACAACAATTGCCATTAAAGGTACAATATGTAAGAATTGTACAGTGAAATAACCTTGTCTGCAATGAGCTAACACTGCAGCATTTGTAATTCAACACCAGCCAGATAAAAGCTCCATTTTATGTTTAATAGGTCTAGTTCACAGTCATGACAACTCTGAAGGGGTGAATTTTTGTAACTCTTCCGTTTAGGTGTAATTAAATGCTTGAAATTATGAATAATTTGGTTTGATTGACAGCTAACATGAGCGTCAGAGCTAGCATCAGAGCTAGCATAAGCGGCTAGCTCCAGGGAAGGCCTCAGCCTCACGTTAATAGATGTTCGGTCATTTCGACTCTCTGAACTTTAGTTGTGTCCTCCGCGTGTTCGTGTTGGATGTTAATCATGGAATTATTTGGACAAAGAGGGAAAGCTGTGATATTGATTGCACCAAGAGACCATCCAAGAAGTCTCTGCTTCATTTTTATCAGTAAGTAAAATTATATTACTGTACTTTATTTCACTGGTTGAATGGGGGAAGATGCTGTGTGTTTAACATAACACTGCTCGGTCAAAGATGGGTTAAACATAACGTGTTAGTGGGGCTGGCTGAGTACCGAAATTCAAGCTAGGTAAGCTAGCTAGCAGAGGCTTCGGGGCTTTGCTTCGCCAGGTCGCCTCTGCAGAATGGAGGCTTGCTGAGTTTTGGTAATGAGCCTCTCCTTTTAACAGCGGTGGCCCTGCGATCAGAGATCCGCGAAACTGCTGCTTCATCCATGTGGAGTCAGCCCAGCGAGTCGGGCGCCCAGCCTCTCCTGTCTCTCGGCCGGGAACAGCTGTTATACTCAGGTGGCTGCACTCTCCCTTCTCCCAAATGGGCCGGGACGCGTGGCTGCCTGGCTTCTGTCCAAGGCTTTAGGGTTAGGGTTGTGGAACTCTCCGAGGGAGACTTCAGGAACACTGCAGCTCTTAGAGCAGATGTTGCTTCACTTTGGAGTTGCACAACTGCGCTTCTCTTGCTAAAAGCACCTGAAAAACTCCACTAGCTTCCGATTAGTACGTAGCTAATGTCCCGCTGATCTCCCCCATGGCAGAGCAGAGCGTGAGCTCACGTAAGCAGCCTGGCCGCCCGGGTCCAATCACAGTGGTCTGAGGCTCTGCTTGTATTTTTACAGTCCATATTACAGCTCCACAGGTGACCAGAGCTACTGTAGCCTCGCACGAAAGCCAGGCGACCGCACGGGTGACTGTCATGGAGCTCCGTCTTGGCTTCAGGGGTTAGCTCAGTTTAGCTAGTAGCTACATTGATACGTTAGAGCCTATCCTGACTGCCTTACCCTCAGCTCCACCTCTTCTCCCATTTATGGATTGTCTGGGCATGACGAGACGTGTGACACGGCCAAAACTGAGGCGGTGGGAACCTCCCATTTTAATTCATATCGACTAATAACAGAGCAATGGGCATGCTCCGTCCAGAAATAATATATATGTCTGTGTTTATAACTGGCAATAGCATGAAACTCACGATAGTGAGAAAGTCACCTTTTGTTTATAAAAATGAACTGCAGTACCCAAATTTGACCGCAGTACGTCATTCTTACTTCATTCTTACATATTGCACCTTTAAATAAAAAACTTGTTGTTGTTCAAATAGCATCATAAAGCCCCGAACTAGCAACCATGCCGTTTGTTTGGCTAATAACACGGTTGCTAACGCAAGCGTTCACCTGTTTCTCCCTGTTTAATACAAAGTGACGCCATTTTTTTCAGCTCATGTTTAGCTGCAGGGACTTTGTCATTCCTGACCACGGATGATTCCAACCCGCTTTTCTTGTGCTGAGGCAGCTTCTCAAATTTGGCTAACGCAGCTATCTGTCATCACCGCACGCTGGCTCATGTTTTAGTGTCCTCCCCTTTTGATGGGCTGTTGGCAGGAATATCGAAGGAAATAAATGGGTCTGATGCTGAGATGTGTTCATGAACCTCGCCTATTTGATAATGAGGCTGCAGCAGACTGATTGGGCTTCAGCATGTGTCACTTCCCCCAGTGGAGAAAAACAATTTGTTTACCTAATTGGAAACATGCGCGCCTAGGTCTTATTTATTTATTATAGGTAGTTTTGATCATCACCAGTAAATCAAGCCGAATGTTCTCATGTTTACAACAAGTATGCAAGGTCGTCACCAGACAATCTTAAAGTTAAAGTTAAGTCTGCATTATTAACAAAGACAAGAGTTGTGTAATTCATAACAGGAAAAAAATTTAATTTACAGTAAACACGAGGAATCATTTAGCCAAAGTCATATGCCTCATCATTCAAACTGAATTGTTGTTGTCGTTTAGCTAGTCACTCTGTTGGTTGTGGTGGGGATGGGCTCAGAAATGAGGTAAACCACTTTGATGACAGTAAAATCCAGATAGAACAGACTATTCTGAAGACAAAAGCACCAAACAGGCTCAAGAAAACAGATGAACATGAATGATAAAGTCATTTGTCATTCATTCCCAGCAAGCGTCTGTTTAGTAGTGGGACGCAGATGTTGACCACGTCAATTATATGCAATAAAAACACCACAATTACTAAGAGTTTTTTAAAAAATCAAAACGTTAGGATTAAATCTAACTGAGCGACAACTTTGAGGCACAAAATTGCCCAAAATCTTAGCAAATTGTGAGTTGGAATCACATTGAATTGGTACCAGGGCAGGGCTGGACTGGCCATAGGGCAAGGCGGGCATTTGCCCGCTGCGCCGACGGTAATTTTGCGCCGGCTGACTGTAATTTATTAAACAATATCGAGCCGCATATTTGTTAATTTTTATTCGGACCGCCCGGCCGGCCGAGATTATCCTCAGGCCGGCCCTGTCTACTGGTGTCAGGGGTTTATCAGATAATATTAATAACAGTTTGAGCCCAAGCGTTTCTGTATTTTTATTAATAATACAGCTTAAACGCGGCATTTCTGATGCGACGCAACGTCGAAACTGCCTGATATTCATATCAGCCAACTCCATTTCTCCATCATGGTGCAGCAGCTCTCCATCAAACTGAAGCTAGTTTATAAATGTCATCCTTTCATTTTCTTCAGGTTTTGCATTTCTCGTGTCAGTAATGATAATGTTACATTTGTTGCCAGTAAAAATGAATCATAATTCATTTATTTTATTTCAACAATTTATAAAAACAAAGCATGTTGGGAAATCTGTTCATCCAATCATTTTCATAGACGTCATCACCGACAAAACTTCTAGTTTAGCTAACTTTTTAGTGGGAAAAGCTAATAAGCCTTTAGTTCAGTGCTAATGCTTGGAGTACTAGCAAGAGAAGAAAAGGCACAGGTGGCCGTACGCAACTCAACTTCCTTGGATTGTTGTTTGAAAACATTCGTCATGTTTAAATTCAGTTAGTGAGCGGTTCCGGTTCGGGTAGTTCAGCCGCGCGTCAGATTCATCTGAACATTTCCCTGTGAGAACAGAACGGGGAGACTGGATTTCCCTCTTTTGCTGCGTAGAAGAAACAACAGTGAGTACAGCCTCCTGCGTGTGAGCTGAGTGAAGCTGACCCCCCACCCACTTGAAAAGTACAAGCAAATAGGCTGCGCGGTTAGTGCTTCGTTTGTGCAGATTTGTGCAGGTAAAATTATCGTTTGTGCTACTATGGTTTCTGAGATATTATAATTCATTTTATAGGTCATTCAAAGTTCACCAGCCCCCCAGACTGCACCAAAACGGTCCAAAATAGTCTACTTTTTTAGTGCTTCGTTTGTGCTGATTTGTGCAGTTAAAATTATCGTTTGTGCTGCGTTGGTTTTTGAGATATTATAAGTTATTTTATTGGGCGATGACGTCACCAGCCCCCCAGGTAGGTCCAAAATGAACCGGACCGGTCTCATTTTTTAGTGCTTCGTTTGTGCTGATTTGTGCAGTTAAAATTATCGTTTGTGCTGCGTTGGTTTTTGAGATATTATAAGTTATTTTATTGGGCGATGACGTCACCAGCCCCCCAGGTAGGTCCAAAATGAACCGGACCGGTCTCATTTTTTAGTGCTTCGTTTGTGCTGATTTGTGCAGTTAAAATTATCGTTTGTGCTGCGTTGGTTTTTGAGATATTATAAGTTNCCAGGGCTGGACTGGCCATAGGGCAAGGCGGGCATTTGCCCGCTGCGCCGACGGTAATTTTGCGCCGGCTGACTGTAATTTATTAAACAATATCGAGCCGCTTATTTGTTAATTTTTATTCGGACCGCCCGGCCGGCCGAGATTATCCTCAGGCCGGCCCTGTCTACTGGTGTCAGGGGTTTATCAGATAATATTAATAACAGTTTGAGCCCAAGCGTTTCTGTATTTTTATTAATAATACAGCTTAAACGCGGCATTTCTGATGCGACGCAACGTCGAAACTGCCTGATATTCATATCAGCCAACTCCATTTCTCCATCATGGTGCAGCAGCTCTCCATCAAACTGAAGCTAGTTTATAAATGTCATCCTTTCATTTTCTTCAGGTTTTGCATTTCTCGTGTCAGTAATGATAATGTTACATTTGTTGCCAGTAAAAATGAATCATAATTCATTTATTTTATTTTATTTCAACAATTTATAAAAACAAAGCATGCTGGGAAATCTGTTCATCCAATCATTTTCATAGACGTCATCACCGACAAAACTTCTAGTTTAGCTAACTTTTTAGTGGGAAAAGCTAATAAGCCTTTAGTTCAGTGCTAATGCTTGGAGTACTAGCAAGAGAAGAAAAGGCACAGGTGGCCGTACGCAACTCAACTTCCTTGGATTGTTGTTTGAAAACATTCGTCATGTTTAAATTCAGTTAGTGAGCGGTTCCGGTTCGGGTAGTTCAGCCGCGCGTCAGATTCATCTGAACATTTCCCTGTGAGAACAGAACGGGGAGACTGGATTTCCCTCTTTTGCTGCGTAGAAGAAACAACAGTGAGTACAGCCTCCTGCGTGTGTGTGTGTGTGTGCGCGCGCGCGCGCGTGTGTGTGTGTGTGTGTGCGCGCGCGCGCGTGTGTGAGTCAAGCGCCTGCTGTGTTTTGCTTTTTGATCAGGACATTGTTTTATTTCTTTCCTCGTGAATTACAGCTGAAACTCAAAAAATGAGAATCTGGTGCAAAAGTTGGTTAATGTTAGCGATCCAGAGGTGAAACTGATCTATGAGACAGACTCACTACCTACAAAGCCTTTATTTGTTATAACTGTGATGATTATGGCTTACAGCTGATGAAAACCCCATTAGAATATTACATGAAATCAATAAAACAAGGATTTTAAATAGAGAAATGTCTAAAAAAGTATAGCTACTCATATATGTACTCAGAACTTTGTTTGGGTCCTTTTGCTTTTACTGAAATAAATTAACTTTAGCGTGATATTAACATTTTTCGAGTTTCACCTGTAGATGGGATTCGTGGTTCTTTTAATGGATCTGGAGGATCAGTTCTTTTCAAAGGCTCATCTAAAAGACTGACTAATTTTTTAATGAGTTTACTAAAAAATCTTGCAACTCATTTCACTCAGTTAATAATCCCTGTGAATAATTATTCTGAGAAAATTCTGATAAAATCTAATTAAAGTCAAACATTACATCAATATTTGTTTTATTGTTGTAGTTTCTAAGCTTAAAATATTATGAAATAATTATTAATTCCATCTGACATGTGTGGAGGAGAATTGAGTGATCAGCCAGTTAAAAAACCTACAGGGTGACACCATAACTCTGCTTATCTGTGTGTGTGTGTGTGTGTGTGTGTGTGTGATCTTTAGGGCATACATGGCACCTTAGTTTTCTGACTAATTTTATATTCTGCTTTACTGTTTTCTTTACGTCACTTAAAACGAGCAGCTGGTTATCAGCAGTTTTTCTTGGTCTGTTGATGTTTTGCTGCGTTAAGCAGCAAAATAAGCCGTTTTTGTGCTGGAGCAGGGAAACAACTAAAACATGATGGATATGGAATATCGAGGACCAGGGTTAGAGAGCTGGTGTAAAAAATAGACGTCATTGTTTTTACTTCAATAGCAGGTGGACTGGTCTCGGCTCAAAATGGCCGGCCTGATTTTTTGCCCCAGTCCAGCCCTGTACCAGGGGATACCTTTTATGTATGAACTCAAAATAAGTTAATAAAAAATTGGCCCGTTTCCACTATCGGAATTTCTGGGTAATTTTACCAGACCTACACTGTCTTTTCTCCGTTTTACTTGGCCGGCATTAAAGGACCCCTTTCCAGGCCATTTCAGGAACAAAACAAGTACCCTCCTAGGGGCATGAACCCAGAAATGGCCCAGTAGAGTTCCTGGAAGGGACTTGGGGTTTACTCATGCTGATTGGTTGTAACTCAGTGGGAAATTATATAGACATATATCACCAAACAACCGGCATTTGTAAAATGATAGGAATTGCTGCTGAAGCAGAATGGAAGAAAAATAAAATTAGTAGCGCTGACGCTGCCTTAAAACTGTTTCTAATCTGCCAAAACATGCGTCAAAAATCCCTCCACAACACCTTGATCCGGTCCTTTAAACCAAGTAAAATACAACGTAGTTTGAATAAAACATAATTAATTTTATTAATGTACGCCTGTGGGCGTCTGTTGATGCTCATCAGTGATGTCGCTGTGGAAACAATATGCTGACGACTTAGCAAAGTCTTTAAAAGGACAATTTTTATGTGGTGACACAAAGGCTGAGAGGACAGAGCTATCGTGTTTGTTATCTTCCCCTGCCCCAGAAACTTCCTGGAACTTGTGTCGTGGAAACACCAGTAGTGTTGCAGTTCAGTCACAAAAAGTCTTAACTATGTCTGAATCTTATTTGCTATGTTCTTGCGCTAAGATCGTCGGAACCAAGTTCAGCAACTCCTCCCAAAGTTTTCTCACAGTTCTTGCATTTTATTACTTACGTAAACAAAGACATGTTCCAATGTTCCAAACATGTTTGCGACTTTGATTTATTATCTATTGAATTATTTGCGAGATTTCGGCGCCATGAGAACAAGATTCCCGTCAGGAATTCGAAACAATTTGTAAAGCTTTAGTAAACTCTTGTCAGCAGGGTACTTGCTTTACTTAAACATGGTAGCCATGGGCTGAATTTGGCCCTAATCTCTTGTGTGATAGAGATATTGCGTCTGTTTTCTAAAAACCTGGATCGATTGTTGTTGGAACTGTTAAAGAAGCAAAAAATTTTTTAAAAACATGTTATTTGAAAAAAGCTCATAAAAATAAAAGTGAAAAACATCAATTTCATAGGAAAAACCCTTAAAATTATCTGAAAATACTTTTTTAGGATCATTCAATGTCCAATAATGACACATTTTAAACCTTGCATAGTTTCAGGTGATTGAAATGTAAAAACCAGAAACAGAACTGTACAAAACAAGCACCACCTAGTGGCTGGCTGTAGTATAAATTTAAAGCCTTGCCACCTTCGTTGTCCTGACTAAAAACAATATTCAGATCATTTTTCCTAGGTGTACTGTGTGTTGGTTTGTAGGTGATCAACCAGCACAAGCAGATCCTGGTTCAATAAATCCAAGGTGGTGGCGTCGGTAAATTGGATATTGGATGCTTTGTTACTTTTTTTAATGCTTCCACAACTGGAAGAACGGTGGTTAAAACACTTGAATGGAACATCCACCACCAGTAATTTATCAGAGTCCAGCTTTCTGGCCAAGTGAACAAAACTGACACGTATGTGAATGCTGATGCCAAAAGAACTTCCTCACTAGTTTCTTGAAGGTCCCATCGGTTTGTTATGGTTTCAAGAATAAGTGTTTTTATATGAAGTCATTACCATCCATCCATCCATTTTCTTCCGCTTATCCGGAGTCGGGTCGTGGGGGCAGCAGCTTAAGGAGGGAGGCTCAGACCTCCCTCTCCCCAGCCACTTGGGCCAGCTCTTCCAGGGGAATCCCAAGGCATTCCCTAGCCAGCCGAGAGACATAGTCCCTCCAGCGTGTCCTGGGTCTTCCTTTGGGTCTCCTCCTGGTTGGACGTGCCTGGAAAACCTCACCAGGGAGGCGCCCAGGAGACATCCTAATCAGATGCCCGAGCCACCTCAACTGGCTCCTCTCGATGTGGAGGAGCAGCGGGTCTACTCCGAGCCCCTCCCGGATGACCGAGCTCCTCACCCTATCTCTAAGGAAGAGCCCAGACACCCTGCGAAGAAAACTCATTTCGGCCGCTTGTATCCGCGATCTCGTTCTTTCGGTCACTACCCAAAGCTCGTGACCATAGCTGAGGGTAGGAACGTAGATCGACCAGTAAATTGAGAGCTTCGCCTTTCGGCTCAGCTCTCTCTTCACCACGACAGACCGGTACAACGCCCGCATCACTGCAGATGCAGCACCAATCCACCTATCGATCTCACGCTCCACCCTTCCCTCACTTGTGAACAAGACCCTGAGATACTTGAACTCCTCCACTTGGGGCAGGACCTCGCCCCTGACCTGGAGAAGGCATTCTACCCTTTTCCGACTGAAGCCATTACATTTAATTAAATTTCTTTGTTGAAAATAGATCCTAGAGTCGTAGTTGGATTTCCACCACATCCTCACACAGATGAAAAAGAAGTGTGTTTTGGCAGAAGCGTGGCTTATCAGTTGGGGTTTTGAGATAATCCATCCATGCATTCTATCCTGGGGCGATCACAGCCCAAAGAGTGTGAAGGTCTGGGATCCGCAGCCACATCAGGTGGATTCAATTCTATCCGGATGACTTGCTGGCTAAAGGCGCTGGTTTTTATACTCATCCAGATTTTGTGTTTATAGCGCTGTTTGATACACTCGCTACTACACATAATGGCTACTGTTCATGTTGCTTTAGGACTGAGTCCTCATGAGTCCAGCACCCAGACGTCCACTAGTCCCATGATACACTCAGTCCCATTCTGACTTCAGGCTCAATGAACAGCAGGAATCTGCGTTTGTTTAGCTCCCCCAGGTTTTCCTGAGAGTCTGGTTCATCGCAGGCAAAGCTGCTTGGTGGGCTCAGGAGAGACGGGGTCGGACTCGGTTCTCTGTAAACTGATCAGGATGAGCAGGCTCTTAATTAATCCAGCTCATTAAGACACCTCGAGGGCTTGGTGAGAATCCACACACAGAGGTAAGTTCAACACGAGGACGAGTGATTGTCTCCCAAGATTCAAGTTTCAATAGTCTTTATGTCAGAACTTATTAAACTTTTAATCAAATGATTGGCTTCAACCATTCATCATATTCCCATCATGTTTTCTCCCAGAATGCTTTAGGCTCGTGTTACCATTTATTACCTAAGGAAATCCATTCTTAGAGATGTATAGGACTATTGTACGTTCAATCTAATGTGTCTTGTTAGGGTGAAGTGGGTTTTTTAAAACATTTAAGCTGATCCAAGCTCAGATACATGCATATTTGCTGCTTATAATAAATTATTTTTAAAATATATATTAAAATGCACACATCCGTAATGCTAACCAGCCTATTTACTGAAACTAATCCAGCTTTAAAACCATTACCTCAGCATGAAACATTTAAAATTATCTCACGTCTACCTCCTTTTTCCAGGTTAGGCAGATGGCTTTTTAACAGTCTTTCTATCAACTATTTATGGGAGGCCCTCACCTGACACCTGGTGCTGAATCATCGAGTAAAAACCTCAAAAGATCCGTTACCACGGCTCAGGTTGTTGACGATGCGTCGAGGAAAGAAATACGCTCAAAAATGAAAAGGTGATGTTTTAACTTTGAGTTATTATGTTTAAAATAAACATTTAATAATATGCAAACAATAAGCAGATTTGGTTATTTATTTAAATTAGGGGTGGGAATTTAACGCGTTAATTATGATTAATTAATTAGAAAAAAATAAAACATTTAACCCTTTAAGCCCGAGGGTACCCCAATTGGGGATGTTGAAGCTTNAGGGAGACTCAGGTAGGCTGAGTCCAGCGTCCACAGCAGTGCCAAGATGAGCCATACCAGAATCTTTGAGGACAGAAATGGCAGGAGAAACAAGTGGCACTTCCCTTGTCATCCCTTTACTGAGGTAGCAGTACTGTGAAGAGCAGTGTTTGGTGAAATAAACACTTGATATGTTCCTCATTGTCTTTGTAATGACAGTGGAGATGTTGCACTGAGCATCTATTTGGAGGGCACCAGACTTCAACTGGACTGCTTCAAACATTGCACTTAGCAGCTCTGCCCTCCTCCTGTAGGTTTGTTGGGTCACACCATCTGCGGCAATGGCTTTCACCAACTGCACGACTGAGTTTTCGCTGTCTTTCATAACAGCATTTTGAAATGCAGAGCTGTCGGAGAAAGCACCACATAAGCACTGAAAAAATGCATCAAATGCACAGGTATTCAGTACAGAGATTGGTGATTCCCCAAATCTAATAGGCTGGTGAAGGTTTCCATTTTTTAACAATCCCAACTTCACTCTTTTGGCCCCAAAAGATTCATCTGCATTGAGCCACTCAGTACAAGGCGAACCTCTGTTTCACCTTCACTTTCCTGATCACTGATTTTCAAAGCTGACCAGATGTTATGTCTGTTCAGCTTCACAAAAGTGTAGAGAGCCTTTGCTGACATCTTGTCTTCTAGCTGATGACTCATGTCTGTCCATACTGGGGCAGCTGGAGTGGCTATTTTGCCATTTTGGAATATGGCCTGTTTAGAATTGCAAAGGATTGCAAAAACTGATTCTTTATCTACAGATGGCTTTCGAGGCATCTGAATAAGAATTAAAAGAAACTATGATTAGGATGGATCAAAAGATGACTTATAACCTAGGCTATATAATCAGAATGGCAACAAAAATCCTGTTCTCCACCAGTCTACACTTAGGTATTTTGCACATTTGTTTTTAACATAGGGCTATTTAAGTAAGTACTCTTACCTTGTCAAAAAAATTACAACTGGTTGTAAAAAGTCCAATAACATACTACTAGTAACCCTTTTTTACTGCCAAACTGTTTTATTTGATGCAAAGACTGCTAGCTTGTTTGTTCGTTGAAAAAAATGTTGATGGAATACAGATTGTTCTAATGTTGTTTTCAATAAAGTTTTTGTTTTTAAAAAAAGTTGTCAGAGGTGCATGTCTGGGGTTCAACATGTGCCAGTTTTTTTAATGGAATCTTAAATTTATAAAAGAAACGCAATTGAAAGAGTAAAATTGATTATTGTTGTACAAGTACAATACATTTAGAACATTTAATAACAAACGTGTTTTTTATTTGCAGAACTTTATTGAACATATTTGCACACAAAAGGCACACAGTGATTTGAAAAAACATTTTCAAGCATTATCTCAGAAACCGTAGCAGCACAAACAATCATTTTACCTGCACAAACGAAGCACTAAAAAAGTATACTATTTTGGTCCGTTTTTGGTGCAGTCCAGGTGACGTCATCGCCCCCCAAAAAACTTGTATTTCAAAAACCAACGCAGCACAAACGATAATTTTAACTGCACAAATCAGCACAAACGAAGCACTAAAAAATGAGACCGGTCCGGTTCATTTTGGACCTACCTGGGGGGCTGGTGACGTCATCGCCCAATAAAATAACTTATAATATCTCAAAAACCAACGCAGCACAAACGATAATTTTAACTGCACAAATCAGCACAAACGAAGCACTAAAAAAGTAGACTATTTTGGACCGTTTTGGTGCAGTCTGGGGGGCTGGTGAACTTTGAATGACCTATAAAATGAATTATAATATCTCAGAAACCATAGTAGCACAAACGATAATTTTACCTGCACAAATCTGCACAAACGAAGCACTAACCGCGCAGCCTATTTGCTTGTACTTTTCAAGTGGGTGGGGGGTCAGCTTCACTCAGCTNGCAGGGCTGGACTGGCCATAGGGCAAGGCGGGCATTTGCCCGCTGCGCCGACGGTAATTTTGCGCCGGCTGACTGTAATTTATTAAACAATATCGAGCCGCATATTTGTTAATTTTTATTCGGACCGCCCGGCCGGCCGAGATTATCCTCAGGCCGGCCCTGTCTACTGGTGTCAGGGGTTTATCAGATAATATTAATAACAGTTTGAGCCCAAGCGTTTCTGTATTTTTATTAATAATACAGCTTAAACGCGGCATTTCTGATGCGACGCAACGTCGAAACTGCCTGATATTCATATCAGCCAACTCCATTTCTCCATCATGGTGCAGCAGCTCTCCATCAAACTGAAGCTAGTTTATAAATGTCATCCTTTCATTTTCTTCAGGTTTTGCATTTCTCGTGTCAGTAATGATAATGTTACATTTGTTGCCAGTAAAAATGAATCATAATTCATTTATTTTATTTCAACAATTTATAAAAACAAAGCATGTTGGGAAATCTGTTCATCCAATCATTTTCATAGACGTCATCACCGACAAAACTTCTAGTTTAGCTAACTTTTTAGTGGGAAAAGCTAATAAGCCTTTAGTTCAGTGCTAATGCTTGGAGTACTAGCAAGAGAAGAAAAGGCACAGGTGGCCGTACGCAACTCAACTTCCTTGGATTGTTGTTTGAAAACATTCGTCATGTTTAAATTCAGTTAGTGAGCGGTTCCGGTTCGGGTAGTTCAGCCGCGCGTCAGATTCATCTGAACATTTCCCTGTGAGAACAGAACGGGGAGACTGGATTTCCCTCTTTTGCTGCGTAGAAGAAACAACAGTGAGTACAGCCTCCTGCGTGTGTGTGTGTGTGTGCGCGCGCGCGCGTGTGTTTTGCTTTTTGATCAGGACATTGTTTTATTTCTTTCCTCGTGAAATTACAGCTGAAACTCAAAAAATGAGAATCTGGTGCAAAAGTTGGTTAATGTTAGCGATCCAGAGGTGAAACTGATCTATGAGACAGACTCACTACCTACAAAGCCTTTATTTGTTATAACTGTGATGATTATGGCTTACAGCTGATGAAAACCCCATTAGAATATTACATGAAATCAATAAAACAAGGATTTTAAATAGAGAAATGTCTAAAAAAGTATAGCTACTCATATAAGTACTCAGAACTTGGTTTGGGTCCTTTTGCTTTTACTGAAATAAATTAACTTTAGCGTGATATTAACATTTTTCGAGTCTCACCTGTAGATGGGATTCGTGGTTCTTTTAATGGATCTGGAGGATCAGTTCTTTTCAAAGGCTCATCTAAAAGACTGACTAATTTTTAAATGAGTTTACTAAAAAATCTTGCAACTCATTTCACTCAGTTAATAATCCCTGTGAATAATTATTCTGAGAAAATTCTGATAAAATCTAATTAAAGTCAAACATTACATCAATATTTGTTTTATTGTTGTAGTTTCTAAGCTTAAAATATTATGAAATAATTATTAATTCCATCTGACATGTGTGGAGGAGAATTGAGTGATCAGCCAGTTAAAAAACCTACAGGGTGACACCATAACTCTGCTTATCTGTGTGTGTGTGTGTGTGTGTGTGTGTGTGATCTTTAGGGCATACATGGCACCTTAGTTTTCTGACTAATTTTATATTCTGCTTTACTGTTTTCTTTACGTCACTTAAAACGAGCAGCTGGTTATCAGCAGTTTTTCTTGGTCTGTTGATGTTTTGCTGCGTTAAGCAGCAAAATAAGCCGTTTTTGTGCTGGAGCAGGGAAACAACTAAAACATGATGGATATGGAATATCGAGGACCAGGGTTAGAGAGCTGGTGTAAAAAATAGACGTCATTGTTTTTACTTCAATAGCAGGTGGACTGGTCTCGGCTCAAAATGGCCGGCCTGATTTTTTGCCCCAGTCCAGCCCTGTACCAGGGGATACCTTTTATGTATGAACTCAAAATAAGTTAATAAAAAATTGGCCCGTTTCCACTATCGGAATTTCTGGGTAATTTTACCAGACCTACACTGTCTTTTCTCCGTTTTACTTGGCCGGCATTAAAGGACCCCTTTCCAGGCCATTTCAGGAACAAAACAAGTACCCTCCTAGGGGCATGAACCCAGAAATGGCCCAGTAGAGTTCCTGGAAGGGACTTGGGGTTTACTCATGCTGATTGGTTGTAACTCAGTGGGAAATTATATAGACATATATCACCAAACAACCGGCATTTGTAAAATGATAGGAATTGCTGCTGAAGCAGAATGGAAGAAAAATAAAATTAGTAGCGCTGACGCTGCCTTAAAACTGTTTCTAATCTGCCAAAACATGCGTCAAAAATCCCTCCACAACACCTTGATCCGGTCCTTTAAACCAAGTAAAATACAACGTAGTTTGAATAAAACATAATTAATTTTATTAATGTACGCCTGTGGGCGTCTGTTGATGCTCATCAGTGATGTCGCTGTGGAAACAATATGCTGACGACTTAGCAAAGTCTTTAAAAGGACAATTTTTATGTGGTGACACAAAGGCTGAGAGGACAGAGCTATCGTGTTTGTTATCTTCCCCTGCCCCAGAAACTTCCTGGAACTTGTGTCGTGGAAACACCAGTAGTGTTGCAGTTCAGTCACAAAAAGTCTTAACTATGTCTGAATCTTATTTGCTATGTTCTTGCGCTAAGATCGTCGGAACCAAGTTCAGCAACTCCTCCCAAAGTTTTCTCACAGTTCTTGCATTTTATTACTTACGTAAACAAAGACATGTTCCAATGTTCCAAACATGTTTGCGACTTTGATTTATTATCTATTGAATTATTTGCGAGATTTCGGCGCCATGAGAACAAGATTCCCGTCAGGAATTCGAAACAATTTGTAAAGCTTTAGTAAACTCTTGTCAGCAGGGTACTTGCTTTACTTAAACATGGTAGCCATGGGCTGAATTTGGCCCTAATCTCTTGTGTGATAGAGATATTGCGTCTGTTTTCTAAAAACCTGGATCGATTGTTGTTGGAACTGTTAAAGAAGCAAAAAATTTTTTAAAAACATGTTATTTGAAAAAAGCTCATAAAAATAAAAGTGAAAAACATCAATTTCATAGGAAAAACCCTTAAAATTATCTGAAAATACTTTTTTAGGATCATTCAATGTCCAATAATGACACATTTTAAACCTTGCATAGTTTCAGGTGATTGAAATGTAAAAACCAGAAACAGAACTGTACAAAACAAGCACCACCTAGTGGCTGGCTGTAGTATAAATTTAAAGCCTTGCCACCTTCGTTGTCCTGACTAAAAACAATATTCAGATCATTTTTCCTAGGTGTACTGTGTGTTGGTTTGTAGGTGATCAACCAGCACAAGCAGATCCTGGTTCAATAAATCCAAGGTGGTGGCGTCGGTAAATTGGATATTGGATGCTTTGTTACTTTTTTTAATGCTTCCACAACTGGAAGAACGGTGGTTAAAACACTTGAATGGAACATCCACCACCAGTAATTTATCAGAGTCCAGCTTTCTGGCCAAGTGAACAAAACTGACACGTATGTGAATGCTGATGCCAAAAGAACTTCCTCACTAGTTTCTTGAAGGTCCCATCGGTTTGTTATGGTTTCAAGAATAAGTGTTTTTATATGAAGTCATTACCATCCATCCATCCATTTTCTTCCGCTTATCCGGAGTCGGGTCGTGGGGGCAGCAGCTTAAGGAGGGAGGCTCAGACCTCCCTCTCCCCAGCCACTTGGGCCAGCTCTTCCAGGGGAATCCCAAGGCATTCCCTAGCCAGCCGAGAGACATAGTCCCTCCAGCGTGTCCTGGGTCTTCCTTTGGGTCTCCTCCTGGTTGGACGTGCCTGGAAAACCTCACCAGGGAGGCGCCCAGGAGACATCCTAATCAGATGCCCGAGCCACCTCAACTGGCTCCTCTCGATGTGGAGGAGCAGCGGGTCTACTCCGAGCCCCTCCCGGATGACCGAGCTCCTCACCCTATCTCTAAGGAAGAGCCCAGACACCCTGCGAAGAAAACTCATTTCGGCCGCTTGTATCCGCGATCTCGTTCTTTCGGTCACTACCCAAAGCTCGTGACCATAGCTGAGGGTAGGAACGTAGATCGACCAGTAAATTGAGAGCTTCGCCTTTCGGCTCAGCTCTCTCTTCACCACGACAGACCGGTACAACGCCCGCATCACTGCAGATGCAGCACCAATCCACCTATCGATCTCACGCTCCACCTCACTTGTGAACAAGACCCTGAGATACTTGAACTCCTCCACTTGGGGCAGGACCTCGCCCCTGACCTGGAGAAGGCATTCTACCCTTTTCCGACTGAAGCCATTACATTTAATTAAATTTCTTTGTTGAAAATAGATCCTAGAGTCGTAGTTGGATTTCCACCACATCCTCACACAGATGAAAAAGAAGTGTGTTTTGGCAGAAGCGTGGCTTATCAGTTGGGGTTTTGAGATAATCCATCCATGCATTCTATCCTGGGGCGATCACAGCCCAAAGAGTGTGAAGGTCTGGGATCCGCAGCCACATCAGGTGGATTCAATTCTATCCGGATGACTTGCTGGCTAAAGGCGCTGGTTTTTATACTCATCCAGATTTTGTGTTTATAGCGCTGTTTGATACACTCGCTACTACACATAATGGCTACTGTTCATGTTGCTTTAGGACTGAGTCCTCATGAGTCCAGCACCCAGACGTCCACTAGTCCCATGATACACTCAGTCCCATTCTGACTTCAGGCTCAATGAACAGCAGGAATCTGCGTTTGTTTAGCTCCCCCAGGTTTTCCTGAGAGTCTGGTTCATCGCAGGCAAAGCTGCTTGGTGGGCTCAGGAGAGACGGGGTCGGACTCGGTTCTCTGTAAACTGATCAGGATGAGCAGGCTCTTAATTAATCCAGCTCATTAAGACACCTCGAGGGCTTGGTGAGAATCCACACACAGAGGTAAGTTCAACACGAGGACGAGTGATTGTCTCCCAAGATTCAAGTTTCAATAGTCTTTATGTCAGAACTTATTAAACTTTTAATCAAATGATTGGCTTCAACCATTCATCATATTCCCATCATGTTTTCTCCCAGAATGCTTTAGGCTCGTGTTACCATTTATTACCTAAGGAAATCCATTCTTAGAGATGTATAGGACTATTGTACGTTCAATCTAATGTGTCTTGTTAGGGTGAAGTGGGTTTTTTAAAACATTTAAGCTGATCCAAGCTCAGATACATGCATATTTGCTGCTTATAATAAATTATTTTTAAAATATATATTAAAATGCACACATCCGTAATGCTAACCAGCCTATTTACTGAAACTAATCCAGCTTTAAAACCATTACCTCAGCATGAAACATTTAAAATTATCTCACGTCTACCTCCTTTTTCCAGGTTAGGCAGATGGCTTTTTAACAGTCTTTCTATCAACTATTTATGGGAGGCCCTCACCTGACACCTGGTGCTGAATCATCGAGTAAAAACCTCAAAAGATCCGTTACCACGGCTCAGGTTGTTGACGATGCGTCGAGGAAAGAAATACGCTCAAAAATGAAAAGGTGATGTTTTAACTTTGAGTTATTATGTTTAAAATAAACATTTAATAATATGCAAACAATAAGCAGATTTGGTTATTTATTTAAATTAGGGGTGGGAATTTAACGCGTTAATTATGATTAATTAATTAGAAAAAAATAAAACATTTAACCCTTTAAGCCCGAGGGTACCCCAATTGGGGATGTTGAAGCTTAGCAGCAAAATCCATGCTCTAAATACCAATATAGTCAAGCTGCACCTCTAAAGAAAGCTCAGATCCTTGGCTACAAGACCATGTAAACCTTTTTTATGTGCTCCAAACACAACTAGAACTACAATCAAATGAGTGATCAGAAATCCCTCTTCATGTATTTTTGCCTTCATTTCTGTCTCTAATGATGCTAAATCAAATCAAATTGCACACACATTCTATCAACCCATTATTATTATTATTATTATTATTATTATTATTATTATTATTAATATTATTATTATTATTATTATTATTTTAAAAGACAATACCATTATCAAAATGTACTTAAAATAGTATTGCACTTTTAGGTCTGTCCTATTTTTGCCAGTGATATACATATATATTTTTTTCTCCTGTTTTGAATTGAAATACAATTTAAACGCATTTTTTTAGAAATTAAAAGAGCTTGTGTTTACAATAATAATGTCAATGTCTATTGTTTGATTCTCTGTCTCATTATTTTTAATTTTAAAAAATTTAACGATTAAAATGTGATTAATCAAGATTAATTAATTACAAAGCCTCTAATTAATTAGATAATTTTTTTTATCAAATCCCACCCCTTAAACATTATTTTTAATTTAAGGTTAATCATTTTGACACGATGTAAAGTTTTAAGTAAATTTAAAACTTTCACTCCCCATTTTTATTGTTGGCTCAATGAATCAAAAATGCTAAATTTGGCTAAGTTTAGCCAATCATTTCTGAATGTTTTACTTTAAGATTCGCACCCCAGAAATATGTATCCCAACCCTAGATGAGGACAACTTTCAGCTGATAATCAGAAGTATAGAAAATACCGTTAAAAAAGAACATTTAAATCTAGAGTTCTAAGCAAAGGTTCTTAAATTGAGCTGTGGGTAAACGGTTCATAAAGCATCTCACTACTCTGAAAAATCCTGTAGAATTTTCAGGAAATTTCCTTAACATCACATATCTGTATCACAGCTAACCTCAGGAGAGAATAGAATAACTTTATTGATCCTACAGTGGGAAAGTTCACTCATTAAGGCAGCATACACTTGGAGAATAGGAAAAAATAATACAGGTAAATAAACAAAGGCAATAAGCTATTATTGTAACCGAAGATAAAGCTCTCTGCGCGTCATCCACTCAGGTTGGTGCTCTACAGCTGGAGGACATCCAGAATGAGAAGTAGAAGGGCTGGAGCACTGAATATAAATATTTTTTTATTGGTGCAAATAAAAGAAACTGACATTTCAACACCTTCAGAATAACACGTATTGAATATAGCACTGATGCTAGCGTGTACCAGGATAATGTCAGTAACAGTCGAACTGTGGAGTTCTACACTCTTACTGCAGTAGGAATGAATGACCTACGGTAGCGTTTTACATCTTGGATGTCTCAGTCTGCCATTAAAACAGCTGTCCATGGCCTCCACAGTGGAATAGTGGGTGGGAGGGGCTTTGCAAGATGTACAGCCTGTACTGGGTGAACATAAAGCTGTTATATAACATTTAAAACAAAACCTGTTAATGGTCAACTTCCCAAGGAGTCTTACTGCTTAACTTCCCAGGGTCAAACCCAGTAACACTCCACTGTAATCTCACCTAAAGAGTGTGTTTGTTAGGGCATGTTAGCATGTGGCTGGCAGCCAGTTTGGATCACTGGGACCAAGCTGGCAGGTTTCTGGTATCTTAAATTCTACGTCAATTGACATGAATACTGAACTCTGCGGTGAACTTGACACCTTATAATTTCATCTTATCGCTCGTGATCACAAAGAAGCATGTGTGAAACTGGGATGCAAGCATTGCACGGTAGAGTGAAACAGTTTTGTGTGGAACATGGGCACGACATCTCTCTTTGCTTGAGTTTTACGCGGTGCTTGAGTGCATCTAAGTGTTGTTTGTAATGGAGGAAACGGAGTGGGGACATGAATTTCCTTCCCTCTCCTTGATCTGCTGCAAGGATCCTTCCTGTTAGGTAAAACTTGCAGCCATAGAGCAAGACAGGGTTTCGCAATCGCTACAACTGTATATCACTGACCCACTGGCCTTGATATCCTGTCATAAAAGCAGCCGTAAAGCATCTAGAAAGTGTGCACGGCTACGCCTGGGCTGAGTTACATGCCATGGAGGTGCGTTTGCGGAAATGTTTCAGTGAAACAATGGTAGCTGTATTGGAGGACCCTTAAACCCATGAGAGGGAGGGAGGGAGGGTTTATTTGACCCTAAGGAACTGAAGCATTTGCATTTGGACAGGCTTCATGTGGAGTGAACGCTCGTGCTTTAGGAATTCATGCATCTTAAACGATTGTAAGACTTTATTTCATACCACTTCCTGACTCTTGACCTTTGACTTCAGTATTTTCTTTGTGAAATGCTTTTACTAATGACTGAACTAAATTTGTATTGGTCTTTAATCACAGACATGGAAACTAAGTCTTTTAACAATGCAGTAAATCTCTTTAGGTTGATGAATGCCAGTCTTGCTTTTACAAAGTACCATTGTGGGGCTTTTCATTAAATTCTTGGCTTTAAATATGTCAAGACAAAAATGAGAATGTCTGTGTAGGTCGACTGGTTCTGTAGAGATAAATGCCAAACATAGTAAATGATTTCAGAAGTTGTTTTTGTGTTGATGAGGACCTAGGATTCCTGTTTACCTCTTCTTATCTTCTGCTGTGCTTGTAAAGCCCAACTGATATTTTTGGCATCAACTTACCATAAACCATTATCAGCATGACCATAAAAGTCAGCCACAAGAAAACATGAGGTTATGGGTTTCTACTGTTTTGAAGTTATTTGCAACAATAGAGTCAAATGAAAAGGTAATGGCTTAAGGGAGGTTTCGTAACTTTTGAATGGTGTTTTGTTTGGGTTTTCGCCATTTTTCTATGGTGATGTGGAAAAGTATTACAAATTGCTTCTGTTTTGGCTTTTGGTCAATTCACTCAGTGTGGTTACATGTGCATCAGAAAACCGAAGTATTGCCCTAAAAAGACTCATGTTGGATTTTTAAATGCACGTTAGTCTGGCTGAAGGTGAACTGGTTCTAATGGGCTGAAGCACCCAGGTAGTGCGGTAGCAATCTGAATTAATTCTGCATGTAAACAGCTTTGCTGAACTGAAACTGATTGGACGTTCACGTTCCGGAAGTGACGAGACTGCAGTAGCGGTCTTCTGATATTATCATCGCCACAACAAAACACACGTAACACCATCAAACAGCACAGTACGTACCAAATAAGCGGCTGCAGCTTTGTTGTTGTCCATTCCTTCAGCCATCGCGCATATCCTGTTTCAATTCCATCTGCTTCACTTCCACCAGCGTTTGTTTACTATTTGTGTTGCTACAAGCTAACCGGGACATTAAAGGGCGCATGTCGCCACCTACTGTACCGGAGTGGAACGAACTTCATTTGAGAGGTCGGTTTTCTAATGCGCATGTAAACGAGGATAAAGACTCCCAGCTTATTACCATAAGATCGACCTGGATTAATTTAGATGTTGATAATGCACATGTTGCACTGAGTGTTTCAAATGAACAAGCAAATTTCTATATCAAAGATACCCTGATTATGTACAAAATTAATTTTTATAATGACAATTTCAAAGAAACGGCCTGTTTGAGGTCAAAGGTATTTTCCTTCAGGATGTTCTGCTAGAGAGCAGAATTCATGGTTCCTTCAAGTAGAGCAAGTGGTCCAAGTACTGAAGCAGCAGCAACCCCAGACCATCACACTAACACCTCCATGTCTGACTGTTGCAATGATGGAGTTTTAGTCTTAGTTTTACTCCAGATGAAACAGGATACACCCCTTCAAGAACGTTCCACTCTTGACTCCACAGAATATTTTTAGTAAAGTCTTAGGGATCATCATGAAAATCTTCACAAGTGTGAGATGTATCTTTGTGTTCTTTTTGGTTTGTTTAATTTTAAACTCAGAATTTTCCCATGGTATAATTTTTGCCCCCTTTCTCTTTCTTATTGTTGAATCATGAACTCTGACCTTAACCAAGCGAGGCCTGCAGGGCTTTGAATGTTCTTTAGGTGTTCTTGGTTACTTTATTTTAGAAATGTCTTAGAACAGGGCATGAAGTGTCAGTCTTTCAGTTCTATCAGCTTTAACGCCACAATGGCAAATCTGCAAAACAAGCTAGCTTAAAACTTTTTTTCATGCTTGTTAACAACGTTCTAACATAGTATAGCTATAAATATATTGTGGAGATTTAAAAAAAAAAAAACCTCAGCCAATAAGACGGCTAGGTCCGAAACCAACGTTTGGACCATTTGTTTGTCGATCTCGCCAAACCACCGCACCGCCACATTTACGTGGATCCTCCCTTCATAACGCTTACGTATTTGGCAACAGAACACCACTGGTGTCAGAGGTTCTCCGCTCAATAATATCAGAGGAGAAACAGCCGGCTGCTACCACTTCAACTTTAGGACAAACTACCAGAGTCCCAAAAAGAAAAACACCATTTGAAGTCACGGACAACAAAAACGTTTGGACCTAGAAAACGGCGACTGGTGTTTTGAGCTATCTCGTTTACACTGGCTATGCGTGTTCCCATATCAGGTGGACGTGGCCTAGGAATGATAGCCGATGGGAGGCGTGAGAGTTCCGTGTTTGTATTTCAAAACTGTGCTTGTTTTGCAGATTTGCTATTGCAGCTTTAACTGTGACCCAAACAACTATTTGTACATTTTTATACTAGTTTTTAAAATACAGAAGGATGAGGTTATTAGGAAACAAAATGTACAGTATGGATTAAGCGTTCTCTTGTGATTAAAAAATACAAACTCAGTTTTCACAACACTGCGATAGGTTTCTTCTTTACCTCTCCAAAATATGTCCTGGAAGTCATTCATACACACACACACGTCAACTGTACGAAGGAATCAATTTTTATCCATTCCATTTAGCTATTGGTACATCAGATCTCCAAGTTGGTACGTAATCTAGTATAACCAGATTGGTTTTGGACAAAGTAAAACAGATCCTTGCATGTTGTAAAACATGACAAACATGCATCATAGAACATGACCTATGTCATTTATGAAATTTGACATATGACAATTGGAGTTGCATGAAAATGACTGAGCCTGAAACCAAAGTTCTGTTACTTATGAGTGAAAACTGGGAGCCAACGGATGCTAGCGCTATGAATTTTAAATAAAATGTGGAGTACAATTATTCATATTGATAAAACAAACGTGCTACTTGTAGCCAAAGAGGACTGCAAATATATTCCTCAAAACCTCAGCCCAGATGTGCATTAGTTCACTTATCCATAGGCTAACATACAATGTCCTTAATGTTTGTTTGTGATTTATGCCTTGAGTGATGTAACACAACATGTCTTAGCAGTGGAATGCAATTTTCTGAATGAAGTCCAAAGACCTGTTAGCAGGAGACTGGGTTTATTTTACTGAGGCTATAAATGTTCTGCTGAGTGAGCACAGGCTGTTTAACACGCTGCTAAAGATCACCTACATTGTCAGGACCCTTTACAAGACAAGGTTTCACAATATGGGGCCAAATCCTGGTATTTTTCACTAAATCCAAAACCACATTCCTAGTATGTGTGGAGAGAGAGAGAGAGCTTTTAGAGCTAAATGGGTTTGAGTCCAGTGCAACATTGGTCCAACTGGAGCCTGTTAATGGACATGAATCTATATTAAACTCACTGTCCTGACAACCAGTCCACTTTCAACTCATCAGTCTACTAACATGGTGCTCAAGTATTTTGGTCATCATTGATATAATTAGTCACTCAGTGGATTTACATGCAGTCAGGAAAAAAATAAACTATTGCCTTAGTATCTCTTTATTAACAAAGTTCAAAAACATATTTGGTAAACAAGAACAGTATAGCCATAAAAGTGTTTCTGGACAAACGGAGCCCAGTATGAACAAAATAATATAAATGTTCATTAAATTATGAAGAACAAATAAAACATTAAATAAAGTATAATCAAAGTTCAGGTAGATTTAATATTACAATAACTTTTGTATAGTATTTAAGATATGCTACCAGTTGCTGCAGATAAGAGGTGTTATGCAAAAATGTGTACAAGTGCTATTAAGACTCGTGTTATGATAAGAATAGCACGCCAGTTTCACATAATTGACAGGATCTTAAGATAACAGTGACTCAGTAGTTATTGCTAATAAAAGTGTTTCCCACAATATATTGATGCAAAAGATGACATCATTTTTCTTGGGAAGTGTCAGTGTTGACAGGGAAAGGTTGAGAAGATGAAATGAAGTCAATGTTGAGGAAAAAATCAAAACTTGTGTTTCAAGAATAAAGTAGTTTTTTTATGATAAATTTTGGGAAATCACAAATTAAAACAGTACTGGAGCAAAGTCTTAAAATATTAAAATGTCTAGTGTAAATTGTGACTTTCTACTCCAGAACAGGCTTTAATTAATTTAATTAGGCACATTCTTAATGCATACACCATAACTTGAATCTGGATCTGTAAACAACCTGTAAATACTTCCTCAGAATTCCTTTAAACTACAGTCTTAGGACTGAATGATGATTATCATTAAACAATGTTAGAAGATTTGAGGTACATGTGTAAGTTTGAGACTTTTATTGTGAAGGATTGAAAGGATGTTGTTTAAGCTCCACTGCTGACTCAAAACACTGCACCACATATTCAAGAAAATATCAAGAATTTTGTTGTTTAATTAGTAAAAACTAAGGGTGGGAATTTAACGCATTAATTATGATTAATTAATTAGAAAAAATGACGGGTTAAAATAAATTAACGCATTTAATCACAGCTTGAATTTCAAGCAGGCGGAACCTTAATTTGCACGAGTTTCCGGTACGCCGATTTTTACTGTGACACGCTGCTGCTGCTGCCAGAAGAAGTGTAATCGGGTTAAGGGTTTCCCCATTTTTTACATCTTCTGAAAATAGTATTTACATGTAGTTTTTCTTGACAATTCAACTATTTTCTTGGCATTTTGACTTTACTCTATAAATTGTATAATTTTATCTTAACAAATTTGGGAACAGTATGTCAGAATTCTGAGAAAAAAGTCAGAATTCTGAGATTAAATCAGAATTCTTGCTTTTCTTGTCAGTGACCCTGATCCTTTTTCGCCTACTCTGCATATCTAGTCTAGCCAGTAAATACTAATTCATTTAAACTGTGTGATTAAAGAAAAATAATAAACTCTGTAATTTTTTTTAGATATCACAGAATCTGTATAACCATCTGGAATGTTTACATCACAGAAATGACAAAGATCCTTATGATCATAGAGATAAATCAACAGCAGATATAACCTAGTTGTAGAAATAAATATTGGTTTAAGTGTGATTAATGGGGGGCATGGAGTGCCTGTGGTGCCCATGCTTTCACCAGGGCCCCACATTGACTACACCCGCCTCTGGCTTTATTACCCAGTTTACAGCATGATTGCACTAGAACAACTAGTTGCACACAAGTGCAGCTGGAGGTCATAACAACAAACTGATAAACAGAGTTTGTTTTCCTTCAGAGGAAATCGCGCGAACAAAGCAAGGTAAATAGGTAGCCTGCAAGTGGAAGTCGTGAATGGGCGGTAGCTTCTGAAGTTTGATAACACTGGAAATTTACAGCAAATACCCACAATGCATAGCGGTTCATTTTGTAACGTATTTATGGCCGCTTAGCATCCATTCTTCCGTCCATTCCCAAACATAGCTGCTGTTTACGTTTAGTTTAGAGTCGCTGCACCGGCCGGCAGCTCCTTCCCTCTCACACACACACACACACACACTCCAGCTGCCCGTTCCCGGAACAGACCACTTCACCGTTAACCGGGGGGGGTGTTCGCGGTGTGAAGGACCAGGGGAACGCAGAGGTAGGCACTGCCAGGTCGGCTTGTCATCACAATTTGTCCCGTTTTAGCTCGCATAAAGCGAACAATCAGCGTCCAGCCTCGGTGGAGCGAGCTACGGGGTTATTTAGCGGGCATCCGGAGAGTTTAAACCCGCCTCTGCCGCTCTGCTCCGAACCGTTACATGATGACAGCGTTACATGTGTGTGTCAGGATCCAGCCTTGTTACATTTATCACCTTGTATTCACTCTGAGCGTCACCGACACGCTGGTAGCGGACGGCGAGTTATGAAATCAGGTGCGTGTTCGTTATATCAGCGTGTGTGGTCACGTGGTTCCGAATTTAGAAGCAACGGAGAGAAAACCGACTGGAAGTCAGGTCACGTGACGTTATTACGTAGCTAAAGGGAAAAGTTTCACAAAAATATCTGAGAAAGTGACCAAAAAACAGAATAATATCTTAAAAATGAAAAAGAATAACATAAGAGCTCACAGAAATGTTCGTTTAGTTAAATTCAGATTGACTCAGAGTTGTTTCAGATTAAAAAAATATAGATTTGAACTTTCTGTTGGTACTCCTCAATTAAAGAAATAAAACCTCATAATGTTCATTGAAACAGCTTGAAACGAACAAAACTATAAATAACTTAAAAATCAGACATAACTTTTGAATTTTAGTTCCACAGAAAAATCAAAATGGAAAAAATCCACACACTTCTATCTGCAGTTAGGGTTTTAATCAAGCTTTCGGTCAGAAGACCTTCATCAGGAGTTGTTCCACAGAAAAACAAATAAATACAAAGCAATTAATTTTGTAGCTCACCCTTTTCAGGAAATCAAGTTATTTCTGTAACTTCCTCACCTGTCAGCAGGTGTTCTGGTGATTATAGGGGCGGGGTCACAGGGGCATTGGCCCCTGCTGAAATCTGTTTGTTTGGCCCCCTGAAGTGCCTCTCATAGATATGAATACGTAGACACCCCATTGGGCGCTGGCGAGCGTAACAGCGTCGCCACCATATTGGATGGGTCCCTCACTGTCCAAAGTTAACGCAGAGTGAGCAACTATGCCCGTTTTTTCTACAGCCTACAGTTGCAACAACTGGCGTAATATTGAAAACAGATCACATGAGATTTTTCTGGGACTTTTCTAGCCCTGATGGGATTTTATATTTTAATTTTTTTTATTTATTTTATATAATTATATTTATATTTTAACTATCATGCCATACCACATGTCTGATTTTGTGAAAAAGCATAATAAAATGTGTTTTTTAGTTGTGTCAGCACCTTCCTCAGTAGAAATGAATGCACTGGGGGCGAATGGAGACCCATCCAAGATGGCGGCCGGCTACTACGGCAGCCCCAATAGGCAGTGCCAGTTCATGGGGCGTCTACGTATATATATCTGTGGTGCCTCTATGCTATCACTCATCCGCCCTTTGCACGATGATCAGATTATAAGAGGATGCAAGTCCAACCACTAGTGGTGCTAATGAGCCAAATTAGAATTACCTGCGTGAAACCTTGTGTAAGGATGTTGGACTAATATTTGGCCCTTCTATGAATATTGTGGCCCATTGATGGCCCCACACTCAGAAAAATCCTAGGTCTGCCACGAGTCAGTTTCAGTGACCATTTTACACTGTAAGAAATGAAATGTTGAATTTACCTAACCAAGGTATATCAACTGGTGGAACCAGTGTTATTGTACAGGTTAGGTTTTATAGTTTCTCTAACAGAGGGGCACCAACATTTTCATCCACTTTTGTATCATGAATCAGCGTTTTATGAAACACACACACACACACACACACTGAGATGGATGAATTCCACCATTGGGAGTCCTGTGAGCTACAGATAAAAACAACACACACCCACATTAGTTGTCCTTGAGACACACATCTCAGATAAGTGAGTCCACCAAACCAACAGTCAGAAACTTCACACAACTCCTTCTGATTCAGTCGATTCAGCTTAAATGTGCGTATTTAGCTTCATTTTTGTCATTATTTTAGCTTTCGTGACTTATTTGCTACTCATTTCCCTTCTGTTTAGGGGTGTGTGCGTGTCCCTGCCAGAACCAGTGATGGCTGACCTGCAACCTTCACACCAGGCCAACCAGCCGCTGAACAAGCTCCAGCAGGGAGGCCTCCCCAACGGAAAAGAAGCTTCTGGAGACGGCCTGCAGGCCAGAGGCCAGTGGGCCAGCAAGGCGGAGTTCCTGCTGGCCGTGGCGGGGCAGATCATCGGGCTGGGGAACGTCTGGAGATTTCCATACCTCTGCTATAAAAACGGAGGAGGTAAGTTCACACACAGCTGGAGCAAACAGAACCAGCGAGATTTTGTGGTTTTATTTTACCTTCAAACACACCTTTTGTGTGCAGGTGTGTTCTTTGTGCCCTACCTGCTGTTCCTGGTGCTGTGTGGGATCCCCCTGTTCCTCCTGGAGACCTCTCTGGGGCAGTACACCAGCCTGGGGGGGGTCAGCGCCTGGAGGACTATCTGCCCGTTATTTGGAGGTGCTCTTTTACACTAAAGCTGAAAAGTGTCTGTTTTTACCATAAAACATCTCTTTATTAATAATTTTATGGTTAATTTTTATAATAGTGGGAAGAAATTAGGTTTTGCATGAAATTTAGTCTTAAAATTTTGGGTTTGAATTGATCTCTGTTACTTTGGATGAGATTTATGCAGCATTAGTGGAAAATGGTGGCCTTCTGGACCCAAAACCACAGTGAGAGTGGTAAGAGAAGAGTGTTGGGACCTTAACCTGCTCTCAGCCACTTGTTTTAGTGGAACCTCTTGTTATCTAACCCTTGATGGCACGGTCTAATTGAAGGAAAACAAGCCTAGATGATGCGTTCAGAGTAAGTGCTGTGTGGATTCTTCTTTAGATGACTACATGAAAATCCTGTAATAGAGAAACGGTGTCAGTTAGGATGTAAATGAGCTGATGTGTGTTTAATATAAGGCTGTGGTTCTTCCTGTAGGCCAGTGATTCCCAAATCTGGGGTCAGGACCCGATTGAGGATCAGGAAGTAGAATAGTTTTGCTAAGGTCACACTTATGCTAGCAACAACATATCTTCCATGTGGACGTTTGTTTTACCTTCATATATTACGGCAGTAGCAGCGAGTGCCCATGAGGGAGTTCGATGCTTGACACAGTGGTGCATCACGTATTTGGTTTTCTTTTCATAGCGCTGCTACGACCGATATTTATGGCTGTGGTCGTCCTTTAGACACAGTCTGCTGCTCCCTGCTCTGTTTCTCCTCTGTTGCTCATGTTCTTCCCCTCCCAGCACCGTTTGTGTGAGAGGCTGATACGCCTACTTCCTGAGATAGTGGACAGAAATGTACCGTAATAACACTAAGCAGACATGAAAGAGCAACGTCTCTTCTTTCATAAAATGGTTTAAATGGTTCTGACGGCACAAACCTTTGCAGAGTTACTGTAAATCAAAGTAAGCATGTAAAATGTGTCACAATCAGAATTAGAGTGGTGTTTTTGTCAAAAAACATTCAGGCGGCCCAGAAAAACGTCCAATTCATGGCTTTAGTTTTCGTCTTCGCATTATTAGTGCAGTAGCCTTTAAAATCACTATTTCTGCCACAGGAATAAATATTAAACCCTAAAATCCTTCAGCCCTAATTTAGAGGATGGATGGATGGATGGATGGATGGATGGATGGATGGATGGATGGATGGATGGATGGATGGATGGATGGATGGATGGATGGATGGATGGATGGATGGATGACAGATGGAACGATGGATGGATGGATGGATGGATGGATGGATGGATGGATGGATGGATGGATGGATGGATGGATGACAGATGGAACGATGGATGGATGGATGGATGACAGATGGAACGATGGATGGATGGATGAATGGATGGATGGATGGATGGATGGATGGATGGATGGATGGATGGATGGATGGATGGATGGATGGATGGATGGATGGATGGATGGATGGATGGATGACAGATGGAACGATGGATGGATGGATGGATGGATGGATGGATGGATGGATGGATGGATGGATGGATGGATGGATGGATGGATGGATGGATGGAACAATTGATAGAACGCTGGACAGATGGATGGAACGTTTGTTCAGTGATATAAACTGAAACCAACCCAGATCGATACCGACAGCGCAGAGCTGTGTCCCACATCGGTGTTGTCCCTCAGATCCAGAATCGGTGCATCTTTCATTTCTGCCTCTAGATGTGACGAGGGACCAATCACAGTGAAGCTGGAAGGGAACCAATAATTCATACATGTAGCACAAAACCCACTGAGGTACTCGTATAAGAACTGTAACATGAAACTTTATTTTTTCCCTTCAACCATCCAGCAGCTCTCCTCCTCCAGTCCTCTGAGATCTCTGCTCCAGACGACACAACAGAGTCTTATTTTAGCAGGAAACCGGGGAGCAGCAAATAAATCCTCTTCAGGAGCGAAACGCTTGGGAATGAACAGAACCTCAGACACGGTTCTGGAGCAGTTCAGATTCACCAGGACCGTCGTTCTCCCTGCATATGTCCTGTCCTGATACGGGAACATTTAGAAGTTTCTGTGCTTTTATTTTGTTAAATCTTGGTGTTGACTCAGGCTTTTATCATGATCACACCTCCTGATTTAAAAATAAAAGCTCGTGGTTGAGTTAATCACACACAAGAATAATCAAAGTCAGATTTAGAAGGGCAAACATCTGGATTGTATTAAAGCATTAAACAGTTTAAACATTAATAATCTGTTTACAGAGGTTTAACCTGAACAGCTCAAACAGGTCAGGACTTTGTTCAGGCTGTATTTGTTTATAGGTGCGACTTACAGGTCAGCGTTTCTGTCTGAGGAAGCTGAAGTGAACTCTGATTGGTGGATTTAGTAAAACCCGTTATTTTCAACATTCTTCCTGAAGTTTAACGGCTTTAAATTTCTTCAGAAAAGCAAATCTGATGTGACAAAGACAGGAAGTGCACTAAAATAGCTGTTATTGACTCATAACTGATGCTAATGTGCAGAATTCTCTCTCGGCTGCACGTTTAGTGTCAGATTAAAGCCTGAATTTCATTAGCGGACACCACAACCAGCTGTTTGTCTGGACAGAAACCCACTCCAGATCTCATGAGACAATCATTCATCCCCCGTGAAGACTAAGTAGGTGTAGGCAGCAAGTGGAGTGTCTGAGTGAAGGGACGCTTTCATCTGGAGCTGATGAGGAAGCGTGCCAACATGGAGGCTTTGATTATTTAAGCGGAGACGTGATCTGGTTGTGTGCCCGCAGGCCTCGGCTACGCCAGCCAGGTGATAATCCTGCACGGCTGCGTGTATTACATCGTCATCCTGGCGTGGGCCCTCTTCTACCTGTGCTACAGCTTCCAGGCGGAGCTGCCGTGGTCGCACTGCAACAACACGTGGAACACCAGTGGGTAACGACAGAGCGCAACGCTGTGGAGAGCTAGAGCAGGAAGTAAACGTTTGTTCACTCCATCCTGCAGATGCGTGCGTTTTGTTCGACAACTTCAACCAGAGCTCCAACGGGAGCAGCCTGCCGGAGAACGCCACCTCTCCTGTCATGGAGTTCTGGGAGTGAGTGTGAAGCGTTTAGATCCGTGTGTCCAGGGTGGGTCTGGGTCTAACCGCTGCCGGTGTGTTTCAGGCGGGAGGTCCTACGTCTGTCGGACTCCTTAGACGAGCTGGGTCCAGTCAGCTGGAAGCTGGTTCTGTGTCTGGCTGTCGTCTGGCTCGTCTGCTACTTCTGTGTCTGGAAGGGGGTGAAGTCCACCGGAAAGGTGAGCAGAAACTACACAACGTCCTGACCTTTGACCCCAAAGTCCTCCGTGTCCTCCTTTAGTGACTGACTCAGAACACGACCTGGTTTTTAAAGAAGGAACAAGCAGAGGAACACGCAGATTCTGGTTTCAGCGCTGATCCTGTTTGGGCTGATTTCAGCTAGAAGTAGCAGATGTTTACTTTGTTCAATTTATAATGAACTTAAAGCACCGATGCAGAGTCTTCCCCCTTTCAGGATTTATGTTACGTCTAGAAATCTAAACGTAAAAGTAGCAAAGGATTTTGCAGGTTGGTCTATCCACGCTCCATTGTAGCCTTAGCAGGTCTACCATTGGCTCGAACAATTTTAGATCTGCCAATCACAGTGCTCTACATTTGTTGGGTGGGCTTAACACCAGAGCTGTAGAAGACGTAGAAATCTACAAAGATGGTGTCAGCTCAGGAACGGAGCTCGTTTGAAACGGCTTTGGCATCAACCTTTGGTAATTTACACTCGAGCAGATAGAGGTACTTAAGTCCTTTATTTTGAAAAATAATGTATTTGCTTCTTCTTCATTGACGGTGTATGGTGGACCACCGTGTTGACTTATTTCTGTAGTGATGAATACGTCACATTGTTCATAGCTCTGATTGGTCCTAGCCTTGTCCAAAAGCGATTGGAGACATTTTGAAACACGGTGGTAGACACCGCCACATGACCAAGTATTTCAATGGTCGGTGGCCAGACTATGTACATTGTACCATGATAAAATGTAAGCATTACGTTCGTTTCTGTTTTGCTATATGAGTAAACAACAGAACATGAGAATAATAGTTGTAAAACCATGTGTTTTAGCTCTTTTGGCCGACTAGAGGTTGCTTCCAGCCATAATCATGGAAGTAAGGAAAAGGGCTTAAGGTGTAGTACATTTTTCCCGCCTCTAGATGGTGCCCTCTGAGAAAAAAAAAACTTTTCTGCATTAAAAGATCTGATTCTGTAAAACGTCCACATCTAGAGAAAATTATCGCTCAGCCATGATGAGTTCAGGCAGGGAAAAGGGTTGGATTTTTTCTATTGCTGCTTGGTAACGGTGCGTTCACGGAACAACAAAAACGTACAATCACTCGCCACTTGCACTGAATCACGGTGTTTTCCAGTTAGCCGCTGTTTTTTTTGTATGCTTTTCTATGAACTAGTCTCTATTTCTGGACTTTGAAGCCATTTTAGTTACAGATCTGAAGAAAAACCTTCTGATTAAAGCTCTATTTTATTGTCTCTTTTGTACGGAGACGCAGAGCTGCCAAACACGCAAAAAAATTTGAGCGATATTACGTTATAATTTTATTTTTCTTACAATATAATTTTCACGTATATACAATATAATTGAATTGTGTAAATGTGATGTGTATATTGTAAGAACACAAAAAGGATCACGTTATAACATGATATCACTTTAATTTTATTTTGCGAGGGTGGCAGCTCTACGTTTCCGTAGTTTTGCGTAAGAATGTTTGAGCTGCAGTTTTCAAAGGGATGTGTATTGGCAAAAATCTGGCGACATATCACAATACAGGGCAGCCGATTCGATACATTCTTAAACTAAAAGCCAGACAATATTTGCAATTTTTAAAACTGAATTAAATTGGAAAACTCAGGCCAGACGATTCCAAGACACATCTGGTGTTATCACGAGATCTGGTTACTGAAACAGGAAGTGCTGAAACCTGAAGGGTTTCCTCTGAAGTCTCAGAAGGGTTCCTGTGCAGCTACCGCCCACTTTTTGGTGCGTAATAAGACATAAAAATACAATAAAGATCAAAAGAAATGTTAACGCTGCTGGCAGGTGCCCATTAGGGTCTCCGTGGTAACCGTACGTCTCCCACTCCCAGCCAGAAAACTTTAGACAGAAAGTAGGGGCAGAAATGCGCTTCACTTCCAGGTTTGAGGGGAATATGTCAGGATTTAATGGAAGTCAAAGGAAGCTTGGGTGTGGACTCTATGTAGTCTGAAGGGACTAGAGAGAAAACCACAACTCCTACTGAAAAAAGGGACACTAAAGTTCTGATGTGTCATTTATGTGGGAATAAGGAATCTGCAAACGTAGATCTGGAATCTCCAGTTATTTCTGTTTTTAAGAAGTCTTCTCCCTCTGTGACCGTCTCAGGTGGTGTACCTGACGGCCACCTTCCCGTACGTCATGCTGTTTGTGCTGCTGGTGCGCGGCGCCACGCTGCCCGGAGCCATGCAGGGCATCGTCTACTACCTCAAACCCAACCACACACGCCTGGCCGACCCTCAGGTACAGAAACTCAGCCCTCCTTAGGCAGAGCGGCCCGGAGATACGGAACGCTGTTTTGTTTTTAAATCAGCTTCCATTTTTAAGGTTTCAGTTTGTTTAATCGGAGTTGGACGACTTCTCTTTAACCCCCAAAAACAAACGGATGAAACGTTTTCTCTGCAGGTGTGGATGGATGCAGGAACCCAGATCTTTTTCTCCTACGGAATCTGCTTGGGAAGTCTCACGGCTCTGGGCAGTTACAACAAATACAACAATGACTGCTATAAGTGAGACCCCCCCAGCTCTCTCTCTCACACACACACACACACACACACACGCTTGAGGTGAACCGTACTTACTGAAATGTAAGACGTTAGCTCCTCTTATACAC
>SSNS01000597.1:142074-169198 GCA_006937985.1 Aphyosemion australe
CGCTGGTCAGAAGGAATGGCAGGAATGAACAGAGAAAACACGACCACACCTCAAAGAAAAGCCCTCGCTGCCATGTTTCCCACAGTCTCTCTCTCTCTCACTCACTCACACACACACACACACTCCTCAGGGTTTTACTTAGTCTGACACCACTTTTCGGTGCTCTGATGATTCCAGGGACTCCTTCCTGCTGTGCCTCCTGAACAGCAGCACCAGCTTCCTGGCAGGCTTCGCCATCTTCTCCGTGCTGGGCTTCATGGCTGAAGAACAAGGCGTGGACATCGCCGCCGTGGCCCAATCAGGTGAGACGCATGGAAACAGAAATGTCATCAAACATGAAATTAAGGAAGAAAAACAGGAAGAGAAGCTCATTTTTGTCCATATCTTTTTTTGTTCTGTGATATTTGCATCAGGCTCTATTAGTCACTGACTAGTTAGACACAAAATTACAGTCATCCGATAATCTGACCACGCCCCTTTTTGGGACTTGCTTGGACAGGTCCGGGTCTGGCCTTCATCGCTTACCCGAGAGCCGTAGCCATGATGCCTCTTCCTCAGCTGTGGGCGGTCTGCTTCTTCCTCATGATCATCATGCTGGGTCTGGACACACAGGTAGACTCTGGCTCTGGTGTGTGCGCGTGTGTGTGTGTGTGTGTGTGTCAGTGTCATCAACCACCTCCTGTCTGACCCAGTTTGTGAGCCTGGAGGCCCTGATGACCTCGGTCACAGACCTGTACCCCCACCTGATCCGCCGCGGCCGCCGCCGAGAGCTGCTGCTGATGATGGTGTGCGTCGTCTGCTTCCTGGTCGGACTGGTCATGGTTACACCGGTGAGGAGGCGTTGAGACACACACACCCCTCCTGCTGCTGCTGCTGGTTGTTAGTAACGATGTTTCTGTGTTCCCGCCTCCATGCAGGGTGGTCTCTACGTGTTCCAGATCTACGACCACTTCTCCTGCAGCGGAGCCAGCCTGCTGCTCCTCTCCATCTTCCAGTCGTTAGCCATCGGCTGGGTCTACGGTACCAGTCCCAACTGTTTTATTTTGTTCCCTAGAGGTTTATGACCCCCACAGTTTAATAGAAGCTCAGCCTCTCGAACCCGGTGATCTGTATATTAGGATGACTCTGTGGGAAGGAGTCTGGCTCCTAGCCAGGCCCTAAATCCTCTTAGTCTGGGCCCAGGGAGCCACTATCCCAGCCAGGAACGGGCTTCTGAAATCAGTAAATAATAATAATAGAGGAATGAGACGTAGTTTAACTTTCCAGAAGAACCCCCCCCGACTGCTGCTGGTAAGGTGGTCCATACTTTATTAGTGATAACAGGCTTTAGAGTCATTTTGGACTCTTTTAGGGAAGAAAACATCTCCTTTGACGTTAAAAATGATCTGTTTTTGTCTCCAGGAGCCGATCGCTTCAGCTCCAACATCAGAGACATGACCGGCTATGACCCGCTGCCCGTCTTCAAGCTGTGCTGGAAGTACCTGACCCCAGCTGTGTGCACCGTGAGTCATCTCAGTCGCACATCAAGATCCCACGTATCTAGATGCATCAGGCTCTGGTCACACAGCAGGAGTTTAAGATTCAGAACATGAGAGACCTCACACGAGGCCATAAAAAATCAGATATACCAGATTTGGTCCTGCAGTGTGTGGTGTGCAGCCGCACGGCAAATACTACACACAAGCATCTCCACATGATGCAGCATCCTGCATCCTCCTGCATCCAGTAGAGGCAGAAAAACTAGATATTTGTCAACGTTTAGTTCTTAGTAAATAAATGAGTAGCACTTTTGCAGCATAAAGGAAGCTATAACAAGGTACTCTGTCTTCCTAAGGCTACGTTTATCTTCTCGCTGGTGCGCTGGTCCCCGTTGAGTCTGGGTAAAGGACTGGTGGCTCCCGCCTGGGCCTCCACGCTAGGCTGGCTCCTCACCCTCTCCTCTGTGTCCCTGCTGCCCATCTGGGCCATCTACGCTCTCATCACCACCCCGGGAACCCTGGCACAAGTGAGACCCGCGCATATTCCATCCAAAGCCGTTAAATGTTAATATGTGACGACCGTTTCTTTTTTCGGCTTCACAGCGTTTCCAGTTCCTCTGCAGCCCCACCCCGGAGTCCTCTCTGGCCTTCAACCACATCTCCACCAGCGACTCGGTGCTCACCTACAGCCCCGTGCGGCCCTTCTCCGACAAGCCAAAGGAACAAATCGTAGAACTGATCCAGGAAAAGACGACATGACTATAATCAGCATCGCTGCTCAGCCAATCAGGTGTGCCGAACAGGAAGTTTAATCCCAACAGAAGGGCTGGATCCTCATCAGATCAAAAGAACTGCTGCATCTAACGGGAGCAACACAGCTCGCTCACACACACTTCAACCTCATTTAGCAACCATGTTAACGTTCAAGAAGATACCTAGAACAGGACGTTCCTGCAAATCCGGCACACTGCCAGTCGGAAAGCCTTCAGAAAGTTCTCACTCCTGGATCCCGACCCCTTCATCTCCTTACTCACACCACTAGGGTCTTATTTATTTTTCACGTATTAGGTTACTGTACACAAGGACCAACTAATCGCAGCCGTTTAACGCACAAGTTAGAAATGTAAGTGTTTGTTTTGTCAGCATCGTTAACGCTATTCTCTCTATGAGAGACTCGCAGATCACCACTCGTGCTAGCATGTCTGCTGAGACAACTCCAAGAGTCGCGCCTGTCGGAGCTAGCGTAGTTCGAATGGTTTCCAGCACGTTTTACATCCAGACCAAGTAGAGGTAAGGCTCCAGTTTTATTAGCCAGTTAGCACTTTTGCTGCCAATATACCAACAGGGTAACGTAAAGAGATCGTTCATGTTGTTTTGATCTAAAATGCTAATAAAGTAAAGAAAGGGGAGTGGGATTGGTCACATTTATAATGAGGCAGGAGGGTAAATTATAAAATGTTTACATTTGTAGTTCAAGGTTATTCATTTTATCTAGTTTAGTAGCTGCTTTGTTTGAGAAGTAAAGAACTATCTGTTAGCTTATCAGTCAAGACAACACTCTCCAAACTGAGGCTGTTTAAAGAGCTGCCGGTAAGATGACTGATTTAATACGAAGTTCTACTTTGATGCCTCTGAACTCTTGCTTTAATCTGATTATTAGTTGTGAAGTGAATGCTGGAATGTGCAGTACTATGTCTTTTTATGATACAGTGTAGAATTTACATTTTGTAGGAAAAGTAAGGCATTATTAGCTAAAGGCTGGAAACAGAGTCAAACTCACTGAGTCAACGTGGTCTAGGGTTGCAGCAATATACTGATTTATTTTATATAAGAATTCAACACTTCTTTTATAAAAAAGGTAGTAATGTAAAATCGTATCAGTTATGTGAACATTAACCTTATGCTAGCTGGCATCGCTAACAGGCACAAGTATGAGCAGTGCTAACGGGCACTAGCAGTAAGTGCTGGCAATGCTAATGGCCACTAGCAGTGGTAATAAGTGCTAGTAATGCTAACAGGCACTAGCAGTGCTAATGGGCACTAGAAGTGGTAATAAGTGCTAGCAATGCTAACGGGCACTAGCAGTACTAATGGGCAATAGCAGTGGTAATAAGTGCTAGCAATGCTAACGGGCCCTAGCAGTGCTAACAGGCATTTGCAGTAGTAATAAGTGCTAGCAATGCTAATGGGCACTAGCAGTGCTAACGGGCATTAGAAGTGGTAATTAGTGCTAGCAATGCCAACGGGCCCTAGCATTGCTAACAAGCATTTGCAGTGGTAATAAGTGCTAGCAATGCTAATGAGCACTAGCAGTGCTAACGGGCACTGTAGTCTGCAGTTAACATAAATGTGGCGTAAATCACCAGAACTCACATTAAAGGTGTGTTTGTTTAAAGGTCATCTTAAATAATAATAACGACTCTTTTTGCGATAAATGTAAACATTTTCTCAGACAATCATGTTCCTGTGAAGCTCTCACACCGCTGCAGCCCCAGCTCACACAGTTGAACAATTTAGACAAATTTTAAACCCAAATTTTTTTATTTTGTAAACTTATTGTTTAATATAGTTTTTTGTTTGATTTTTAAAATAAGTTCAACTGTATCTTTTGAATGAAAACCTAAAGTAGATCACATATTATTAATGTCTGTATTAGGATGATTGTACAAAAGTTGCACTGCTACGAATTTAGTCTGTATTTTACAGATAAACATATTAAAATAGTATCTTGTTGGGCTGCAAGAAATGGCAATAAAATCTGCACATTCCACACTCAATTATTCACTATTGCATATGTCAAAACTGCAAACATATCACTACATTTTTTAGCCATTAAGCAAAAGACTCTTGTTGAAATGTAATCATAAAACACAGTAATTATGTCTTGATTTGGTCCCAATTTATCTTCGTTCTTTTCCACTTTTCAGATATTCAAAAGTTCACCGTAATTTAAATATTTTGTTTACTTTTATTTTTCACCAAATTGGAATTTACTGAAAAGGCAACATTTAGCCAAAACAGTATTTCTGGAAAGTTTCTGCTTCATTTACAACAAACTGTGTAGCATAGCTCTTCTACATTAGCATTTATGCTAACAGGGGCTAGCTATGCTAGCATCTATCTGTACTCTGAAATAAGCAGGAATGTGGTGTAAATCACCAGAACCCACAGAAAAGTCATGTTAAAGCTAATCAAGTCAAAACGCATCTTTAGCGTTACTTACTCAGGAAGTGAGCAGGCTTCGTGTGTCACATCTAAAATGGTCCCCAGAAACGGTCAGTCTTTCTGACAGGACAACACAAAGCATATACCTGTCCATCAAGATCTAATCTCACCATGTTGTCCTTCACTAGACACAACTTACACCGGTTTTCCACCGGATGCTTAAGTGTCGCGTAATGTCCGCGAAGCATAATACGCAGCTATTAGCCGTCATTATAGTCAATGGATGTGGGTCCACCTGCCACGAATCGGTGCATCTTGGACAGTGTCGCGTCTAGCTTTGTGATTTGCTTCAGAGTGGGCCGGACAAGATGTCAAACACGGGAGCAGTGTAAAACATCCGGCACTTTTCAAAATAAAAGACACATGCAGATGCTTATCTAGTAAAAAACAAATGTAATTACCTGTGAAAGCGCCGTAGCTAAGGTAAAAAGAAAAAAAAAAGAACCACAGATCTTTTGGATTCATGCTGTCTTTCTCCTGGCTCGTTATCACGTGAAATTGTAAAAAAACATGCGTGATCTTTCAAATCTGTGATTTTGTGACCTCGTGGGACGCTTTTGCTGCCATTTCACTACTGAAACGCTCCCGGTGGGAAGCGACGCACCGCTGAGCTCACAAGGACAACGGGTATATTACGTTAAGCACTGTTTACTCATCTGGTGGAAATCCCGGGTTATTCTTACGTGGCCACTCCTCCGAAGGTCATCTCCCATTTTTTGCACTTTCTAACTCAAGGAGACTGTTTTGGGAAGAGTTCCAGACACTCGCAACAACTCTGAGATTACGCGAGGAATTTCACGAAGGCCGTTCGTTCTTTGTCGCCAAACGTTCTCAGCCCAGTAAGATACTACTTTTAGATTTTAGAAATTTGATTTCTGAGAAAATATAATGTTTAGTACATAATAGAACATTTGAAGAAGATATTTAGATTTTACTTGAACTGTTATGAATGAAGTAGAAAAAATTTGTTCTAAAATTGAGATTTAAGTGACAAGTTTTAACAATTCTCTGGAATTTGGATGAACTATATGTTTCATATATTTAAAAAAAATCAAATAAAATGTAATAATTTGTCACTTTAATTTTTAAAAATTGAGATTTTTTTGTCTTCTTTAACTAAAGTTCTTGTGTTTAGTTGAAGAATATTTCTATTGAAGAGTTCTTATAGATAAAACAGGAAACTTGTGGTGAAGAATCACTCTGAAACGTCTCTTTTAGATACAAAAGCTTGAAAAGTCAAACTCTGTCTATGTTTTTTTTAGTGCAAGTTTACTGTCTCATGTTGTAACAAACTCACTTTACTTTCTGTTTGCTTGACTAAGTCCAGTCCTGTGTGTGAACCTCTAAAAACCAGGTGATGAGCTTGTGTGACGTTTTAATCGTGTTCTGCTGCTTTCCAGTCCTGGATCAGAGGTTTGGACTCTTGAGTGCTAAACATTTCCTCTTTGACTGATCCAGATGTTCCATCATCTGTTTACAGCTGTATACGTGTGCCTTTTCTTTGAAAACATTTTGATTGTTTTCTTTTTTAAACGAATACATGAAAAGAAGAAGAAAGTTCTGATTGTGTTTTATTTATTACGTGTCAGGTGTGTGTGTGTGTGTGTGTGTGTGTGTGTGTGTGTGTGTGTGTGTGCAGGTGCATCAACAGCAAATACCTGTCACCCAGGATACGTCCCCCATCCATTGCTGCCATGGCAACGGATGCTGAGAACACACCTGCAGAGAGATTTGGAGACAGACGCTCCCATCCTGATGGGAATTCTTCGGATGGATGAAAAGGGAGAGGAGTGTGTGTGTGTGTGTGTGTGTGTGTGTGTGTGTGTGTGTGTGCGTGTGTGCGTGTGTGTGTGTGTGTGTGTGTGTGGGCAGCAGACAGAGCATGATGGTTACATAAAAGGCTCGTCGATTAACCGTATTGGATTCCCTCTCCGCTCAGTCGCTGCAGGAAGTGTCCGCTCTCACACACGTGGCTCGGCACGCGCCGCTCACTCTTACACACACACACACAGATCTTGTTTTGGTTTGCAGGCTGCCTCACACGTGTGTATAATGGGGGACGGTTTATGGATCATGTCCATATGGATGCTTTGGCAAACATCTTCACATGACAGGGATTAAAAATGATCCGAATGGCTGAGGGCGTGCGAGGCCCGAAGAGGAAGAGGAGGGCTCAGGAAAGTTGACATCCCGAGCCTGCAGCTGCAGCACTTCTCATCGGAAACGGCTCACGCCTCTCCCCGGTCTCTTCGCTCGCCAGTCTGGTGTAACGGAGAAGCACTCGGCAGCAGTCTGTGGGAGGGATCGGAGACTTGAGGACAGGAAGGAAAACTGAAACGGGCAGTGGGGGTGGGATTGCGTAACAGGAGGGTGACCGGTTTTAGCTCGACACCCGATGCCTCCTGCAGGTGTTGGGGAAGCGGCAGGGCCGTAGCAAAGGTTCAAACGGGTCAAGAGTTACAGTGCCCCTTGAATTTAGACCCCGCCCACTTTTATTTAAAATCTTCCAGTCTAATCTAGGATGTGTCATTGCGATGGAGCTGGGGGGGTGCTGGGAGAGTATGGTGGCAGCACATCCTGTCCCTTTTTTCCTTTGATTTGGGTGCACTTCCGCCATCCGCCCACTCCCTGCTGCCCACGCCGCACCGTCATCCTTCGGATTAGGAGCTTAAGGACAGCCGAGTCGTAATTCCAGGCCTTCCTCCTCAGTCTCACTGAAACCGGATCGTTAGGGGCCGTGACGTGACTCAGCAGGACGCTCCATCCAAAAACAAGCAGCATTAAACGTCTCATGTGGGAACTCCTGGAATTCTTCTTCTGGAAGGGTCATAAATAATCCACGTCCCTTAGCGGAAAACGCTGGGGTCAAACTCCTGTTTCAGGTTTTAATTATTAAAGGAGTCGAAAAGTGTAAAAATACCAAAGATGGAGGTGATGCTGGTCTGGAATAACGATGCTTCCGTCCCTCCATGGACGCATTGTTTAGGTTTCTCTCCTCCAGCTCTCCTGATTTGAGGAGGAGAGGGAGGCAGGGGGAGGGGGTGATGGAGCAAAAGGGGGCAGGACTTTTTCGCTCCTATTAAGAGCAAACTTTGTTTTTGTTCTCCAACTTCAGCTCAGTCCTCTGCAGGCTGCGCTCTAATCCTCCTCCCTTCTCTCTCTCTCTGGGTTTGTTTTTCCTCTCCTGTCTGTGTGTGCGCGCGTGCACGAGGAGGGATCAGGACGCACGGAGGATGCGCGTTTTGGAGGGACAAACACCCGAACTTGTGCGTGCGGCCGCTCCGGGGCTGTTTTAGTGGAGAAGTCCATGTTTTTCTGGCTGGAGTGAGGAATGCCGCGGCTCCTTGGAGCGCTGACCGGGAGCATGCTCCGGTTTCGGCTGCTGCTGCTGCTGCTGTGCGCCGTGGAGTCTGGAACCGGGGTGCCCACCTTCCAGGGATTCTACCTTCCACCTGCGAGCGGCTCGCTGCTCTCACCTGCCCGGAGAACAGACGGGGTGGTCCGGACTATTGACCGGATTTACCACGGTGGTGGGAAGGTGGGCTACCTGGTGTACCTGGATGGGAGGCGCTTCCAGCTGGACATGGAGCGGGATGAGTCGGTGCTGTCGCATCACTCCAGCCCCCAGTATGTGCGCGAGATGTTGGGGCAGATCCCCGTGCAGCGGGAGTGCGCGTACCGGGGCACCGTGGACTCCAACCCGGAGTCCCTGGCCGTCCTCAACCTGTGCGGGGGAGGTCTGGAGGGCTTCTTCGCCGTCAACCACTCGCGCTACTCCATCACACCCATCATCAGGGCGAGGGGACACGAGCACGACGTGCGCGCCCTGCACGACAGGGACGCGGACAGCGCGCTTCACGTGTTCACGCGTGAAAGTTTCAGCTTCGAGGCTCTGAGCGAGGGGCGCGAGAGCTGCGGCACGCGCGACGGGCGCAGGGGACGCCGGCATGCCAAGCGGAGAAAAGGGAGGCGGTGGTGGAGCCGGTTCGCCGAGGCACCGGTCGCTCCGGAGCCTGGCGCGCGGCGCAGGAGGTCGGTCTCACGCGCCAGGCACGTGGAGCTTCTCCTGGTGGCGGACGAGACCATGATCAAGAAATACGGACGGGACCTGAACCACTACTTGCTGACGCTGGCCTCCATCGCCTCTAAGCTGTACGGGCACGCGAGCATCGAGAACCCCATCCGGCTGTCCGTGGTGAAGGTGACCACGGTGTCCGACAAGGAGAAGGGGCTGGAGGTGTCCAAGAACGCGGCCGCCACCCTGAAGAGCTTCTGCAAGTGGCAGAACCAGCAGAACCCCCTGGATGATGACCACCAGCAGCACCACGACGCGGCCATCCTCTTCACCAGGCAGGTAAACAAAGCACCACCTGCGCCTTTTACGCGCAGGAGCGGGTTTGCGCTCCGGTGCGATGCCAGGAGTGGAAGTGACGACACGGTTTGTTTTGGTTCTGGTGGTTTTCCCGGAGGCAGCAGCGGGTCTCTGTAACTGTGGAGACTTCATAAACACAGACGGGATGAAAATGCGAGGCACAGATTAAAAACGATGTTTCACCACAGATGGCTTCAAATAATGAAGTCTAAATAACTACCAAAATAAAAGCAGGGTGAAGAGATCTTCTCTAAAACATCCTGGGTGAGGGCTTAAACGCAGATCAGGTGCATTTTCCCAGGAGAACCCAGACAGGAACATGGATCCATGGCTGATCCATGGCTGAACAGCTTCACCCCACTTTTATTTTGTTAGGTCGTTTTATTTCACAGCAGTTTGCAAAATATTTAGATTTAAACTTTCTAACATTTCTGTTTTCTGAATTAAAATAGTGGAAAGTCACCATTTTTGCTGCTATAAGAGGAAATGCTAGTTTTTAAATGCATCCATTTACATTCAAGAAACCATAAAATAGCTGCTAACTGCATCTTTCTACCCAATCTCTCTGAATGAAACACCAGCCCAGAGGCAAAAGCCGCACCTTCTCCTCCCTACATGTCTTTAGTATTTTCCCTCCTGTGTTTTTTCCCACGTCGTCTTTTTGCTGAATCTGTGCGTAAAGTGGTTCAGCCTCGGTTAAACGGCCATAAAAACAGTATTTCCTGCGCCTGGTGTTTTTTCTGGGCAGCCTCCCATATCTCCATCCTCCTCCCATTCCCCTGACAGCCTTGGGAGTGTGTGTGTGTGTGTGTGATCTGGTGTGTGTGATCTGGCGTGCGCGCTCGCTGCCGTGCACGCACATTCTTCCTAGAGAATTAAGAATCAGCTGCTGGGGTGCATTGCAGAAATATCTCCAGAAGAAAAAAAAACTCCCTTGAAACTGGATTTCATAAGATCCTCCCTAAATTCTTCCTCTCATCGCTCACACATATTTTCGCGTCCCAGTCTTGTCAGGAGTTGGGAGTTGCTCCATGGGCTGGAATAAGCTGTCCGGAAAACGAGCATCTTTCCCTTCTTTCACCGTCCATTTTCTCTGCTCTCTGTCGCCGGCCCGGTCCAAACCCGCAGGGCAGCAGCATTCTTCACCTTTCCGGGTGTGGCTTCACGGTGGTTTACTCCAGTTGACGTGTTAGACAGCTTGGCCTTGGACTGCGGTCGTGTTCGAGTCATGCAAGGTCTTGTCACGACTCACACATGCTGCGTTGCACCGGTTCCTCCTGCACTCGTGCACAAGTTGGCGAAGCTGCAGGTGATGCATACCTGAGGTCGGCGTGCTGGCAGCGTGGCATGGTTTCTGTGTGCCAAACACCTTGTGGGTCCTTGGTAGCTCCGCTGCCACACACCTGCAGGAGTTACTGAAAATCAGAGAGCAGAGGAACCCTCGGATGTTTGGATTTGGCGAGCTGGGCAGGGTCAGGCGGGCACGGAAAAGGCAATCCAGACGCAGGGTTTAAATAAAGATAGATGGGCTTTGATCTTAGAACATATAACCCTGATGTTACCCAACAAATTTGGCTTTCTGCTTCAATTTTAGTTAACTTAAATCTTCAAAATGTAAAAATGACCTTTAAATGTGTTTCTTCCCTTCTGTTAAACCCACAGGTCAGGCCATAATGTAAAAGTGTGTCCTCCTTATGGGAAAACCCTCAAGATCCATATCTGCTGAAATCCTGCAGAGACAAAACGCCTAATTGCGTTTAAATCTGGTCATCCTGTCGAATAAGCACTGCGTATTCAGCCATTTGGGGTCGTGATCCCAACATGACCTACAACTCCCTTTGACCTTTGAACACTTTGGCTATTAAAGGCCATCATGGGGATTATTTTTGTTTACGTTTCTGACCACTTTGGCAGAATGCGGAGCAGGCTCTTACCTGTCCAAACACACCACTATGGGAGTGATGGAAAGTGGAACTCAAACACAGCATTCCCTGGAGAATCTCTGGTGATTTGCGTGCACCAGGATTTGTGCGACTGTGCGAAGCAAAGATGCAGGTAGCGTGAGAAATAGTTGCATTCTTTCCAGGAAACACACGTGCACGGATTGTGAGAAACGGTATGCACCCATTAGTGTTTCCATTGAGAGGAAGAGAAGAAATACCATGATTTTTTTCCAACTTTCCTGTATTTTGAGCTGGAAAAATGAAGTTTGACTCAATAATGAGAATGAGCATTAACCATTTCTTAGTAAAATAACTTCAGTCGTAACTCTTCCGTGTGGTGAAGCACATCCCGACTGCAGAAATCAGCTCACTTTCCTCAGCAGTCCACAGAGTTAAAGGAAACTCGTTTCTTTTGTGGTTGGGTCCAATTACTCCCTGATTCTGTGCTCTCGGCGAGCTGACCCATACAGCAGTTCCACACATACCAGAACCAGAACAAAACAACGGGCACATTGAGGGAACCCGGGAAACTTCTGAGTATTTCTCTGTATGTGGGAATATTAAATGTGACGCATGGTTGTCCTGTTGTGGGCTTGGATGGTGAACAAAGCCCCGCTGTATAAGAAAGACGGAGCAGCAAAGCTACTGATGAACCAACCTGTACTCTAACTTAAGGGGCGCTGAAGTAATACATGAAAAAGTTACAGCTATATCCAACACCATTTCAAATATTACAGGTATATTTGGCATCATTTAGCCTGTTAGCCATAGACATTAGGGATGTGAATCTTACAACAACTCACGATTTGATTCGATTCCGATTCTCGGGGTGCCGATTCGATTCAGAATCGATTTTCGATTCTCGATTCAAATCGATTCACAATCAATATTATCAAAGAGTGTCGGTTCCAGGATTAACTGCTTTCTTCTGCAAGTTAGAAAAAGCTATGGGAAATTGTTATTTTACTTTAAAGAAAACTGGTTATGTTCAAGAAAATGCTAATTTACAAGGTAAAATAAAGTGATTCTAAAACTAAATCTTTTGATGAAAAGGCAACATTTATTTTTGCTTACCTTGTAAAATTTAACAAATCTTTACAGTTTCCGTAGCTTTGAAAGTAATGCAGTCAAATACTTTTCAAGTATGTGTTGCAACAAAGTTTAACATAATGAAGACTAACAGGCACTAATTAGTCTTAACAAGCATCTATCATTCATGGTGCACTCGGCATGAAACAACAGTCAAACTAAATAGGATAACACAATTTAAACATTATAAAACATAATGTAACTTACTTTTTGACTCATAAAACGCACACAGGATAATAATAAAGGTAAGTCTCGGTCGTATTTCAAGAGATTACAGCTTAGGAGCACACAGAGCGAGCAGCTACAGCTAGCGCCGGTGCGCCAGCGATGATGCGTTCAAGGACACTCGGAAATACGGCAGTTTACATAAAGGCTTTCAGACAGAATCGATTCCGAATCTTTATGAGTAAGAATCACGATTCGAATTCGAATCGATTTTATCAGGCACCTCTAATAGACATGAATACGTAGATGCCCCATTGGGCGCTGGAGAGCGTAACAGCGCCATGTTGGATGCTTCCCTCACTCTCCAAACCCAACTGGACTTAAAGCATAGTGAGCAACTATGCCCATTTTTTCTACAGCCTACAGTTGCAACAACCAGCGTACTATTGAAAACAGATCACGTGGGACTTTTCTAGCCTATCTGTTGGTATTTTATATTTTATTTCTTTTATTTAATTATATTTATATTTTAACTATCATGCCATACCACATATCTGAATTTGTGAAAAGGCATAATAAAATGTGATTTTTAGTTGGGTAAACACCTTCCTCAGTAAAAATAAATGCATTAGAGGTGAATGTAGACCCATCCAAGATGGCGACCGGCCACTACGGCAGCTCCAATAGGCAGCACCAGTCCACGGCATATGTGTCTGTAATGTGCTGTTAGCAGCAACATTTATCCAGATTTATCATGCTAATAGGAACATTTAGTCGCATTTAGAATTCTAACAGCAACATTTAGCCAGATTTAGCATGCTAACAGCAACATTTAGTCACATTTATCATGCTAATAAAAACATTTAGTCACATTTAGCATGCTAATAGAAACATTTAGTCACATTTAGCATGCTAATAGTAACATTTAGTCACAGTTAGCATGCTAACAGCAACATTTAGTCACATTTAGCATGCTAATAGTAACATTTAGCCAAACGTAGCTTGTAATCAGCAATATTGGCTACATTTAACATTTAAAGAGCTATAATTGGTCTCAATTAGCATTTTAACATACATTTAGCTTGTGACAATAAAAGTAGTATGTAATGTTTTTAGTCATCTTTCCACCATTTTTTTAAAGGCATTGTAATATGTGATGTCAAAAATGTATCTTTTGTTTAAAATCTTAATAAAGTTGCTTCGAAACATTCAAATCCACACACACTTTGGATTTAAGCTAACTACATAGCAAAAGTGCAAATATACAGACTGCTGTAAAATGAAAGTAAGGGCCGGAATATACTTGCTGTTTAACCTCGCGTTGGCGCAGGCAGCAGGCTGCAGGCTGCAGGCTGCAGGCTGCACCTTTGTTCACATACTTGCTGCTACACGTAGTACTGGAGTGTTCCACTAGGGGGCAAACGAGAATCTGAATGTACATGTAAGTTAAACATTTAGTTTTAAACCACCACATTTATTTAGATGTTTTAACATTAAAATAAATAAATCATATGCCCATCCATCCATTTTCTTCCGCTTATCCGGAGTCGGGTCGCGGGGGCAGCAGCTTAAGGATGGAAATAAATCATATGTTTAAATTAAATTCTAAATACTTAGATTCACCATTAATTATTTAGAATTGATTATAAGGATTCACCATTATCTTTATCTTTAGATTTGGTTTATTTTAAGTTAAATGTGGTACAACATAGCTGATAATGGTTTTTGTTTTACAATCAGCACCCCATACGAACTCTGTCCTCTGTTATGTCATGTACAGTCTAGTTTCTGTTAGTCTGTACAGTAAAGTGTACATTTCCCAGCCCTCGCCCCCATCACAGCCAGTCCCTGTATTTGTTTTAAATGCTCTTGATATTTCACACGTGCTTTACTTCGTCTGGTATATGTTGACAACCTGCAGACAGCTCCCGGAGCACAAAGCCATGACCTTGGCCCCTGGTCTGTCGACGTTATGCAACTGGACAGAGCTCGGAGACGCATGAGTGACACAAAGCTCACTCCTGTTTGCAGTTGTGGTCGAAAATACCTTTGCACTGGATTTAGACTGGTTCATGTGCCTATGCAAGGAAAACACAACACAGTCTATGTAACAGTGACTTTGTCATTGCTGAATGGGAGTGTTCCTCTTGTTAACTTCTAAGTGTTCCAACATCAGTTCCTGAAAAAGCTACAAAACATTTGCATTGAAGAGTTTCACACAATTTAAACAAGAACTAAGGTTAAAACTGAATCCCTAAAAATATTTGGGACTTTACTCTTTTTTTCCCCAGAAGAAGAAATTTCTTTTTCCACTTACCAAATAATTCAAACAAGCAACATCCTCCCTTATGGAGGTCAGGCTAACTTTGCTGAAAAATTAGCAACACGGTTGATAATACAGTATAAACCTTCATCATCACAGATTTTGCGTGTCACAAATGTATCACAATTCACAAGACAATTAAATATCTAAAAATTGTCCTGCTTTAGAAGTAAAACCCTAGCCTGGTAAGCCATCCTATGTATGTGACTATATAGTCAGGATACGACCCATAGGCAGAGCTCAGTTGTGGGGTGGAGTCTATGGTTGTCTTTCAAACTCTCCTCATGCTATTGGACAATTAACAACTTGACGCCATCAAAATTTGTCTTTAAAATTCACGGACATCTTGTGAAATCCATGGTGCAATTCAAACGGGATCAGAAAAAAACTTTTATCGGCTCATAGAATCACATTGATTTTTTTTATGGAGTACCCATGGTCCGGAAGTAGATGGACGTGACTTAGACTCTCTAAGGAGCGTGGCTAGACTGACATTTAGAGCAAAGTCATTTTGCTTCGGCTACTATCTGTCTAGATTTCTAGGCTAGTAAAAGCTAGTATAAATGTAGCTAAAAAGATTTAGCTAAATAGACTAAAGGGGCTTTCTATTATTGGGTTTCTATCTTCCCATTGTTATAAGCTATTGTTAGTAATAGCTATTGTTAGCATGAGCTAATGTTATCATAAGCTATCATTAGCAATAGCTATTGTTAGCATGAGCTAATGTTATCATAAGCTATTGTTAGCATGAGCTAATGTTATCATAAGCTATCATTAGCAATAGCTATTGTTAGCATGAGCTAATGTTATCATAAGCTATTGTTGGCATGAGCTAATGTTATCATTAGCGATTGTTAGCAATAGCTATTGTTAGCATTAACTATTGTTAGCATAAGCACTAAAGCTAAGTGGTCTATGGCTAACATGATCATGCCAACAAGCCAATAACAGTTTAGGGGATGACTAGTGCTCTAGCATGCTAGTATAGCCCTTAACTAAAATCCAAAGTTAGGATGCCATTTTTGTCATAAATGATCAACTATTGGAAGCATTGCAAGTTTAGGTAACGCCCTTAGTATTCTCATTATCTTCTCCATCTCAGCATTAGATTCACAATCCGAACAGCACTATTTAAATACTGATGCAAACATGTCCATGAAAGGCATCAGGTTGGAGCAAGTAGCACTCGTTTAGTATCTCATCACAGACACGTCAGGGAGTTACAGAAGAGAAAAGAAAGTTTGCTCAGAATGATCTGCAGGTCTTAGCGCATGAAGAATAAAGTCACTTCCAGGATCAAACTTTAGACTGGAGCTTTCTGTAAATAAGGACTAAGGTTGTCCCACTGGAAGAGTCTTCATCAGTCACTCGTCCTCAGTAGGAATCATGTTCATCTTCTTGTTTTATCTTTATTTATACATTAGAATAAAACACGGATCTTTGATTTTGAGCAGAAGGACCCGAGTAGCTGCTGTTGTCTCTTTGTGATAAATCTGTTTGTCTGCTGTTCACTGGGTTTGCTAAAGTCAGCCCGCTGTGGATTTAAAGCTAAACTCTCAGCGTGAGAGACTTCTGAGTGTGTGTGTGTGTGTGTGTGTGTGTGTGTGTGTGTGTGTGTGTGTGTGTGTGTGTGTGTGTGTGTGTGTGTGTGTGGCTCTGTGTGTTTAACACCAGTGCTGGCTTAGATTTCAAGTGGTCATGTACCTCACACATACACAAGCACAGCTGCGATGGAGTCCTGACCTCTACAGACACCTGTTCTCCTGTTGTTTCTGCCAATATTACTGTAACCCCTCCTTCTCTTGTTCCTTCTCCTCAATATCCGGCATCGCTCCATCCTTTCCCCTGGCTGCTAATACCTGAACTTATTTGTGGTTCCCTCCCATCCTTCCCTTTTTCCTTTCTTTGTTTCTTCCAGCCGACCCGGCGGAGGACAGGTTTGATTCTCACATCCCCCAATTTGTGAAATCCGTGAAAGAAAAACAGCAAAAGGAAACTTTTCAAGAAGCTTTGCCCTACAGTTTTCATGCATGTCTGCACACAGACAAGGAAAAAGGAAACTTCAGTTCGGTCTGGCTCTCTGCAACCATCCATGCAGCCAGAATCAGCCTTTGTTTGCTCCTCATGTGTCCAGCAGCTCCCGCTGCCTTCCTGTACAGTTAATGAGCACGCGTGTTGTTAGTGTCCAGCAATGTCTATGTCAGCATTTCTATATCCTCTCTATGTGCACGTATCTACATAAATGTGATTATCTGAGCGTGAGTGTGTGTGAGAGGTGGTCCCACCCAGTCAGTCATGTGTGTGTGTGCACAACACAAGAGAGTTTGTTCCAGCCTGATCAGCCCAGAGCGGGTAAACACCCTCCCCACAGCGGGCCTGTCAGCACCACTTAACGTGATGATTCATCCTCTCGGCTGGACGTTAACGCGTGTGCATGCTCTTATGCACATGCTTTTGACTAGATGTGCATTTTGAGCTTGTTACATTATGTGAGCGAGCGTGCAGGGGGCTCGTGTGCACCGATGTGTTGGTATGATTAACCGATTGAGCTCTGCTCTCAGAGAGGCCAAGTGAACACGTGTGGGATCAAAGAGAGGATCAATAGTCGCTGAGGGGGGTGGGGGAGGGGAATGGGGAACAATATCGGGCCCATGATATCAGTAATTCAAGTCAACCGATAAAAGTTTTAGAGGCTGATTTATGAAGCTGATTTTTGTTTGTTTATTTGATTTTAAAGTGCAGAACAAAATCAGGCCTGCAAAGTCTACTAGTCCAGGTCTGTCATGGTGAAGAGAGAGCTGAGCCAGAAGGCGAAGATCTCGATTTACCGGTCAATCTACGTTCCTACCCTCACCTATGGTCACGAGCTTTGGGTAGTGACCGATTGTGGATACAAGCGGCCAAAATGAGTTTTCTCCGCAGGTTGTCTATCCCTTAGAGATAGGGTGAGAAGCTCAGTCATCCGGGAGGGGCTCGGAGTAGATCCGCTGCTCCTCCACATCAAGAGGAACCAGTTGAGGTGGCTCGGGAATCTAGTCAGGATGCCTCCTGGACGCCTCCATGATGAGGTTTTCTGGGCACGTCCAACTGAGAGGAGACCTAAAGGAAGACCCAGGACACGCTAGAGGGATTATGTCTCTCGGCTGGCCAGGGAACGCCTTGGGATTCCCCCAGAGGAGCTGGCCCAAGTGGCTGGGGAGAGGGAGGTCTGGGCCTCTCTGCTTCGGCTGCTGCCCCCGCGACCTGACCTCGGATAAGCGGAAGAAAATAGAAGGATGAAAATCTGTACTAGAAAGATAAAGGTTTTTTGAACAGCTGATTTATGAAGCTGATTTTTTTGTTTGTTTTTGGATCATAAATGAACCAATTTAAGGTTTAATAGGAAAGAAAATGACAAAATCAGGTGAAAAACATCAGCATTGGACGTCTCCTGATTGGGTTTTTTAACTGGCTGATTTAGTCGTTTGTATTTAGACCATCTAGTTACTTTGGTCCCAGCTCATTACTAGTTATTCTGCCGTTCTGCCATTGAGCAAGATACTTCTCAGTTGCTGTGGATTAAAGCATTTACCAAATGCATAAACATGATAATAATAATAATCAGTACAAGGATTACCGAAATGCTTTGTTGTATAGCATGCAATCGTGTGGTCCAGAGCCCAGGTGGGTAACAGGACCAAATGTTCCAGAGCTGCTTAGAACACGCGTGCACCATCACGGCTACCCAGCTATTTCCATGTCCACAAATGTCGTCTCTTTATTTTTACACTATTTTCCACACACAAGGATGGTCAAGAAAGTATGTTTGCCGTGTTCATGTTAAATAAAACAGATCCAAAAACCATGTTTACTTCCTTTCATTCGTCTTCTTTCTCCTACACCCATGAACTCCTAGTCCTATACGGCAAGCCTGAAGGACAACAGACACCAATAACAGCACAACAGTCTCTGGGTCTTTTGGGTTTTCTGACTCAAAGGTCTAACGTTTTACATACAAAATTACCAATTTTAGCAAATTTTTAGGTCTGACGTGTTGCTACCACACGTACAGTGCGATCGGTTAGGTCGCATCCGAGCAATGTGTGAAAACGTGACTCGTGAACTTTGCCCTGCTGCCAGGAAGTCGTACAGTTTGAGATGGAGCTGAATGCTACTACTGAAAAAGCTTCACAGCCCAGCTTTACACAAGCCTACTGATACTAAATAAACCACAAAGTAAAAAGATCCACTCTGTTGAACAAAAAAAATATTATTACTTACAAGTCCAGTAGCAACAAAGCCAGGTCACCATCAGTCCGTGATTTCGTAGCCTCCTTTAGCTCCCTCATGAGTGAAGGCTGCACCAGTGTTTACTCTGGTTTTAGCTCTTTGCTTCACCTCCAAAGACATTACTCTGTTACTTTTACTTCCAGGCTCTGCCATGATGCCAACAAAACAAGCAAAAATCGTCTTCTTGTGCTTTTTATTTACGATCAGCTCAAAAGCTAACTGCTAGCCTTTATATGAGCTAATCAGCTGTTGCCGTAAAGCAGGTAGAGACCTCTCACTAGTGTTCCTACCTGAACCACAAAACTGTTAGGTGTAGTTTCTGGTCAGCAGAGGACTGTTCCATATGATGTTGCTCAAGTTTCTGCTTCAAGAATCACTGAAACTAGTTTGACAGCAATAGCTTGTGTTTAAAAGTCTTTAGTGTTGCTTTTAAAGCTCAAACAGGCCATTAGTGATGACATCACTGACTTTGATTAGAACACACAGACTGTAAGTGTGTTTTATTAGCAGAAAAATAAGACATTTTCATTATCTGAGCTGCTGGTGTTGGGCTAATTAAATCTATTATTGAGCTTTGCATTAAAAAAAATTGGCCTAAGAAATCTGCTGACTGATTGTTCTGTTTATCTGTGATCAACACTTAAGCTGAGATTAAAAGGTGTTTCTGATGAAAGCGTGTTCACTCATGACGCTCTTCTTCCTTCAGGACCTCTGTGGCCACCACTCCTGCGACACCCTGGGCATGGCGGACGTCGGCACCATCTGCTCCCCGGAGAGAAGCTGTGCCGTCATCGAGGACGACGGGCTTCACGCCGCGTTTACCGTGGCCCATGAGATAGGTGGGCACTGCTCCCAAAAGTAAAACAACACGATCACGCCGGGACATGCTCATCTGTCATCGTGATCTGAACTCTCGCCATGTTTTCTTTTCCCATTCTTTCTGCGTGCAAACATTCAGGACAAGTCCTGTCAGAAGTGCAGAAGCGTTTGAATTTCAGGGCCAGTTTCTCTTTTTTGGTATTCTCCATGGAATTATTCAACAAAAACCAAAAGAGTATCAAACGTTTTGCTTCTTTGTTAAGAAATAAATTAAAAATCAGCATCGAGACACTGGAATCAAACTATTTTTAGCTCGGCCAATTCCAAACGTAAGGTTTTTCTTACCCTGACCTGTAAATGAAACCACAATAATTATCACAAACAGATTTCTCTTCTGGAATCTGTTGCTGTTTTGGAGAAAATATAAACATTTCATTATAAAATCAGTCCAATTTTCTATTCAGTCAAAGATTAGCGAACAAGAACCTACATTTTGTGCCTTTAACTACATTTTTGAAAGAAATTCAACTTAGCTAAATAAGTTTTACAAAAATCTGAAAATTTTGACCTATAAAACAGTAATCGGTGCATTTCTTAAAAAAAAATCTTTGTAATTAATGCTGTATAATTATTTTAATTCCTCAAACAACCCCCTAGCATGATGCTACCACCACCGTGCTAGAGTACTGGGACAATACAGATGGTGCTCTGAATGATTTCTGCTCGATAAAATTATCCAAAAGTTCTGTTTTTTAATTAGATCAGAGCATTTTGCATCTCGTTGGCTAGTATCATGTTCGTTTTAGCAAGGACTGGCTTCNAGTAAGAATCACGATTCGAATTCGAATCGATTTTATCAGGCACCTCTAATAGACATGAATACGTAGATGCCCCATTGGGCGCTGGAGAGCGTAACAGCGCCATGTTGGATGCTTCCCTCACTCTCCAAACCCAACTGGACTTAAAGCATAGTGAGCAACTATGCCTGTTTTTTCTACAGCCTACAGTTGCAACAACCAGCGTACTATTGAAAACAGATCACGTGGGACTTTTCTAGCCTATCTGTTAGTATTTTATATTTTATTTCTTTTATTTAATTATATTTATATTTTAACTATCATGCCATACCACATATCTGAATTTGTGAAAAGGCATAATAAAATGTGATTTTTAGTTGGGTAAACACCTTCCTCAGTAAAAATAAATGCATTAGAGGTGAATGTAGACCCATCCAAGATGGCGACCGGCCACTACGGCAGCTCCAATAGGCAGCACCAGTCCACGGCATATGTGTCTGTAATGTGCTGTTAGCAGCAACATTTATCCAGATTTATCATGCTAATAGGAACATTTAGTCGCATTTAGAATTCTAACAGCAACATTTAGCCAGATTTAGCATGCTAACAGCAACATTTAGTCACATTTATCATGCTAATAAAAACATTTAGTCACATTTAGCATGCTAATAGAAACATTTAGTCACATTTAGCATGCTAATAGTAACATTTAGTCACAGTTAGCATGCTAACAGCAACATTTAGTCACATTTAGCATGCTAATAGTAACATTTAGCCAAACGTAGCTTGTAATCAGCAATATTGGCTACATTTAACATTTAAAGAGCTATAATTGGTCTCAATTAGCATTTTAACATACATTTAGCTTGTGACAATAAAAGTAGTATGTAATGTTTTTAGTCATCTTTCCACCATTTTTTTAAAGGCATTGTAATATGTGATGTCAAAAATGTATCTTTTGTTTAAAATCTTAATAAAGTTGCTTCGAAACATTCAAATCCACACACACTTTGGATTTAAGCTAACTACATAGCAAAAGTGCAAATATACAGACTGCTGTAAAATGAAAGTAAGGGCCGGAATATACTTGCTGTTTAACCTCGCGTTGGCGCAGGCAGCAGGCTGCAGGCTGCAGGCTGCAGGCTGCACCTTTGTTCACATACTTGCTGCTACACGTAGTACTGGAGTGTTCCACTAGGGGGCAAACGAGAATCTGAATGTACATGTAAGTTAAACATTTAGTTTTAAACCACCACATTTATTTAGATGTTTTAACATTAAAATAAATAAATCATATGCCCATCCATCCATTTTCTTCCGCTTATCCGGAGTCGGGTCGCGGGGGCAGCAGCTTAAGGATGGAAATAAATCATATGTTTAAATTAAATTCTAAATACTTAGATTCACCATTAATTATTTAGAATTGATTATAAGGATTCACCATTATCTTTATCTTTAGATTTGGTTTATTTTAAGTTAAATGTGGTACAACATAGCTGATAATGGTTTTTGTTTTACAATCAGCACCCCATACGAACTCTGTCCTCTGTTATGTCATGTACAGTCTAGTTTCTGTTAGTCTGTACAGTAAAGTGTACATTTCCCAGCCCTCGCCCCCATCACAGCCAGTCCCTGTATTTGTTTTAAATGCTCTTGATATTTCACACGTGCTTTACTTCGTCTGGTATATGTTGACAACCTGCAGACAGCTCCCGGAGCACAAAGCCATGACCTTGGCCCCTGGTCTGTCGACGTTATGCAACTGGACAGAGCTCGGAGACGCATGAGTGACACAAAGCTCACTCCTGTTTGCAGTTGTGGTCGAAAATACCTTTGCACTGGATTTAGACTGGTTCATGTGCCTATGCAAGGAAAACACAACACAGTCTATGTAACAGTGACTTTGTCATTGCTGGATGGGAGTGTTCCTCTTGTTAACTTGTGTATTTCTGGCAAAAACAAAAATATTTTAACTGGTCTTCTAAGTGTCCCAACATCAGTTCCTGAAAAAGCTACAAAACATTTGCATTGAAGAGTTTCACACAATTTAAACAAGAACTAAGGTTAAAACTGAATCCCTAAAAATATTTGGAACTTTACTCTTTTTTTCCCCAGAAGAAGAAATTTCTTTTTCCACTTACCAAATAATTCAAACAAGCAACATCCTCCCTTATGGAGGTCAGGCTAACTTTGCTGAAAAATTAGCAACACGGTTGATAATACAGTATAAACCTTCATCATCACAGATTTTGCGTGTCACAAATGTATCACAAGACAATTAAATATCTAAAAATTGTCCTGCTTTAGAAGTAAAACCCTAGCCTGGTAAGCCATNGAGTATGGTGGCAGCACATCCTGTCCCTTTTTTCCTTTGATTTGGGTGCACTTCCGCCATCCGCCCACTCCCTGCTGCCCACGCCGCACCGTCATCCTTCGGATTAGGAGCTTAAGGACAGCCGAGTCGTAATTCCAGGCCTTCCTCCTCAGTCTCACTGAAACCGGATCGTTAGGGGCCGTGACGTGACTCAGCAGGACGCTCCATCCAAAAACAAGCAGCATTAAACGTCTCATGTGGGAACTCCTGGAATTCTTCTTCTGGAAGGGTCATAAATAATCCACGTCCCTTAGCGGAAAACGCTGGGGTCAAACTCCTGTTTCAGGTTTTAATTATTAAAGGAGTCGAAAAGTGTAAAAATACCAAAGATGGAGGTGATGCTGGTCTGGAATAACGATGCTTCCGTCCCTCCATGGACGCATTGTTTAGGTTTCTCTCCTCCAGCTCTCCTGATTTGAGGAGGAGAGGGAGGCAGGGGGAGGGGGTGATGGAGCAAAAGGGGGCAGGACTTTTTCGCTCCTATTAAGAGCAAACTTTGTTTTTGTTCTCCAACTTCAGCTCAGTCCTCTGCAGGCTGCGCTCTAATCCTCCTCCCTTCTCTCTCTCTCTGGGTTTGTTTTTCCTCTCCTGTCTGTGTGTGCGCGCGTGCACGAGGAGGGATCAGGACGCACGGAGGATGCGCGTTTTGGAGGGACAAACACCCGAACTTGTGCGTGCGGCCGCTCCGGGGCTGTTTTAGTGGAGAAGTCCATGTTTTTCTGGCTGGAGTGAGGAATGCCGCGGCTCCTTGGAGCGCTGACCGGGAGCATGCTCCGGTTTCGGCTGCTGCTGCTGCTGCTGTGCGCCGTGGAGTCTGGAACCGGGGTGCCCACCTTCCAGGGATTCTACCTTCCACCTGCGAGCGGCTCGCTGCTCTCACCTGCCCGGAGAACAGACGGGGTGGTCCGGACTATTGACCGGATTTACCACGGTGGTGGGAAGGTGGGCTACCTGGTGTACCTGGATGGGAGGCGCTTCCAGCTGGACATGGAGCGGGATGAGTCGGTGCTGTCGCATCACTCCAGCCCCCAGTATGTGCGCGAGATGTTGGGGCAGATCCCCGTGCAGCGGGAGTGCGCGTACCGGGGCACCGTGGACTCCAACCCGGAGTCCCTGGCCGTCCTCAACCTGTGCGGGGGAGGTCTGGAGGGCTTCTTCGCCGTCAACCACTCGCGCTACTCCATCACACCCATCATCAGGGCGAGGGGACACGAGCACGACGTGCGCGCCCTGCACGACAGGGACGCGGACAGCGCGCTTCACGTGTTCACGCGTGAAAGTTTCAGCTTCGAGGCTCTGAGCGAGGGGCGCGAGAGCTGCGGCACGCGCGACGGGCGCAGGGGACGCCGGCATGCCAAGCGGAGAAAAGGGAGGCGGTGGTGGAGCCGGTTCGCCGAGGCACCGGTCGCTCCGGAGCCTGGCGCGCGGCGCAGGAGGTCGGTCTCACGCGCCAGGCACGTGGAGCTTCTCCTGGTGGCGGACGAGACCATGATCAAGAAATACGGACGGGACCTGAACCACTACTTGCTGACGCTGGCCTCCATCGCCTCTAAGCTGTACGGGCACGCGAGCATCGAGAACCCCATCCGGCTGTCCGTGGTGAAGGTGACCACGGTGTCCGACAAGGAGAAGGGGCTGGAGGTGTCCAAGAACGCGGCCGCCACCCTGAAGAGCTTCTGCAAGTGGCAGAACCAGCAGAACCCCCTGGATGATGACCACCAGCAGCACCACGACGCGGCCATCCTCTTCACCAGGCAGGTAAACAAAGCACCACCTGCGCCTTTTACGCGCAGGAGCGGGTTTGCGCTCCGGTGCGATGCCAGGAGTGGAAGTGACGACACGGTTTGTTTTGGTTCTGGTGGTTTTCCCGGAGGCAGCAGCGGGTCTCTGTAACTGTGGAGACTTCATAAACACAGACGGGATGAAAATGCGAGGCACAGATTAAAAACGATGTTTCACCACAGATGGCTTCAAATAATGAAGTCTAAATAACTACCAAAATAAAAGCAGGGTGAAGAGATCTTCTCTAAAACATCCTGGGTGAGGGCTTAAACGCAGATCAGGTGCATTTTCCCAGGAGAACCCAGACAGGAACATGGATCCATGGCTGATCCATGGCTGAACAGCTTCACCCCACTTTTATTTTGTTAGGTCGTTTTATTTCAGTTTGCAAAATATTTAGATTTAAACTTTCTAACATTTCTGTTTTCTGAATTAAAATAGTGGAAAGTCACCATTTTTGCTGTTATAAGAGGAAATGCTAGTTTTTAAATGCATCCATTTACATTCAAGAAACCATAAAATAGCTGCTAACTGCAACTTTCTACCCAATCTCTCTGAATGAAACACCAGCCCAGAGGCAAAAGCTGCACCTTCTCCTCCCTACATGTCTTTAGTATTTTCCCTCCTGTGTTTTTTCCCACGTCGTCTTTTTGCTGAATCTGTGCGTAAAGTGGTTCAGCCTCGGTTAAACGGCCATAAAAACAGTATTTCCTGCGCCTGGTGTTTTTTCTGGGCAGCCTCCCATATCTCCATCCTCCTCCCATTCCCCTGACAGCCTTGGGAGTGTGTGTGTGATCTGGCGTGCGCGCTCGCTGCCGTGCACGCACATTCTTCCTAGAGAATTAAGAATCAGCTGCTGGGGTGCATTGCAGAAATATCTACAGAAGAAAAAAAAACTCTCTTGAAACTGGATTTCATAAGATCCTCCCTAAATTCTTCCTCTCATCGCTCACACATATTTTCGCGTTCCAGTCTTGTCAGGAGTTGGGAGTTGCTCCATGGGCTGGAATAAGCTGTCCGGAAAACGAGCATCTTTCCCTTCTTTCACCGTCCTTTTTCTCTGCTCTCTGTCGCCGGCCCGGTCCAAACCCGCAGGGCAGCAGCATTCTTCACCTTTCCGGGTGTGGCTTCACGGTGGTTTACTCCAGTTGACGTGTTAGACAGCTTGGCCTTGGACTGCGGTCGTGTTCGAGTCATGCAAGGTCTTGTCACGGCTCACACATGCTGCGTTGCACCGGTTCCTCCTGCACTCGTGCACAAGTTGGCGAAGCTGCAGGTGATGCATACCTGAGGTCGGCGTGCTGGCAGCGTGGCATGGTTTCTGTGTGCCAAACACCTTGTGGGTCCTTGGTAGCTCCGCTGCCACACACCTGCAGGAGTTACTGAAAATCAGAGAGCAGAGGAACCCTCGGATGTTTGGATTTGGCGAACTGGGCAGGGTCAGGCGGGCACGGAAAAGGCAATCCAGACGCAGGGTTTAAATAAAGATAGATGGGCTTTGATCTTAGAACATATAACCCTGATGTTACCCAACAAATTTGGCTTTCTGCTTCAATTTTAGTTAACTTAAATCTTCAAAATGTAAAAATGACCTTTAAATGTGTTTCTTCCCTTCTGTTAAACCCACAGGTCAGGCCATAATGTAAAAGTGTGTCCTCCTTATGGGAAAACCCTCAAGATCCATATCTGCTGAAATCCTGCAGAGACAAAACGCCTAATTGCGTTTAAATCTGGTCATCCTGTCGAATAAGCACTGCGTATTCAGCCATTTGGGGTCGTGATCCCAACATGACCTACAACTCCCTTTGACCTTTGAACACTTTGGCTATTAAAGGCCATCATGGGGATTATTTTTGTTTACGTTTCTGACCACTTTGGCAGAATGCGGAGCAGGCTCTTACCTGTCCAAACACACCACTATGGGAGTGATGGAAAGTGGAACTCAAACACAGCATTCCCTGGAGAATCTCTGGTGATTTGCGTGCACCAGGATTTGTGCGACTGTGCGAAGCAAAGATGCAGGTAGCGTGAGAAATAGTTGCATTCTTTCCAGGAAACACACGTGCACGGATTGTGAGAAACGGTATGCACCCATTAGTGTTTCCATTGAGAGGAAGAGAAGAAATACCATGATTTTTTTCCAACTTTCCTGTATTTTGAGCTGGAAAAATGAAGTTTGACTCAATAATGAGAATGAGCATTAACCATTTCTTAGTAAAATAACTTCAGTCGTAACTCTTCCGTGTGGTGAAGCACATCCCGACTGCAGAAATCAGCTCACTTTTCTCAGCAGTCCACAGAGTTAAAGGAAACTCGTTTCTTTTGTGGTTGGGTCCAATTACTCCCTGATTCTGTGCTCTCGGCGAGCTGACCCATACAGCAGTTCCACACATACCAGAACCAGAACAAAACAACGGGCACATTGAGGGAACCCGGGAAACTTCTGAGTATTTCTCTGTATGTGGGAATATTAAATGTGACGCATGGT
>SSNS01000597.1:173283-196364 GCA_006937985.1 Aphyosemion australe
GTGTGTGTGTGTGTGTGTGTGTGTGTGTGTGTGTGTGTGTGTGTGTGTGTGTGTGTGTGTGTGTGTGTGTGTGGCTCTGTGTGTTTAACACCAGTGCTGGCTTAGATTTCAAGTGGTCATGTACCTCACACATACACAAGCACAGCTGCGATGGAGTCCTGACCTCTACAGACACCTGTTCTCCTGTTGTTTCTGCCAATATTACTGTAACCCCTCCTTCTCTTGCTCCTTCTCCTCAATATCCGGCATCGCTCCATCCTTTCCCCTGGCTGCTAATACCTGAACTTATTTGTGGTTCCCTCCCATCCTTCCCTTTTTCCTTTCTTTGTTTCTTCCAGCCGACCCGGCGGAGGACAGGTTTGATTCTCACATCCCCCAATTTGTGAAATCTGTGAAAGAAAAACAGCAAAAGGAAACTTTTCAAGAAGCTTTGCCCTACAGTTTTCATGCATGTCTGCACACAGACAAGGAAAAAGGAAACTTCAGTTCGGTCTGGCTCTCTGCAACCATCCATGCAGCCAGAATCAGCCTTTGTTTGCTCCTCATGTGTCCAGCAGCTCCCGCTGCCTTCCTGTACAGTTAATGAGCACGCGTGTTGTTAGTGTCCAGCAATGTCTATGTCAGCATTTCTATATCCTCTCTATGTGCACGTATCTACATAAATGTGATTATCTGAGCGTGAGTGTGTGTGAGAGGTGGTCCCACCCAGTCAGTCATGTGTGTGTGTGCACAACACAAGAGAGTTTGTTCCAGCCTGATCAGCCCAGAGCGGGTAAACACCCTCCCCACAGCGGGCCTGTCAGCACCACTTAACGTGATGATTCATCCTCTCGGCTGGACGTTAACGCGTGTGCATGCTCTTATGCACATGCTTTTGACTAGATGTGCATTTTGAGCTTGTTGCATTGTGTGAGCGAGCGTGCACGGGGCTCGTGTGCACCGATGTGTTGGTATGATTAACCGATTGAGCTCTGCTCTCAGAGAGGCCAAGTGAACACGTGTGGGATCAAAGAGAGGATCAATAGTCGCTGAGGGGGGTGGGGGAGGGGAATGGGGAACAATATCGGGCCCATGATATCAGTAATACAAGTCGACCGATAAAAGTTTTAGAGGCTGATTTATGAAGCTGATTTTTGTTTGTTTATTTGATTTTAAAATGCAGAACAAAATCAGGCCTGCAAAGTCTACTAGTCCAGGTCTGTCGTGGTGAAGAGAGAGCTGAGCCAGAAGGCGAAGATCTCGATTTACCGGTCAATCTACGTTCCTACCCTCACCTATGGTCACGAGCTTTGGGTAGTGACCGATTGTGGATACAAGCGGCCAAAATGAGTTTTCTCCGCAGGTTGTCTATCCCTTAGAGATAGGGTGAGAAGCTCAGTCATCCGGGAGGGGCTCGGAGTAGATCCGCTGCTCCTCCACATCAAGAGGAACCAGTTGAGGTGGCTCGGGAATCTAGTCAGGATGCCTCCTGGACGCCTCCCTGATGAGGTTTTCTGGGCACGTTCAACTGAGAGGAGACCTAAAGGAAGACCCAGGACACGCTGGAGGGACTATGTCTCTCAGCTGGCCAGGGAACGCCTTGGGATTCCCCCAGAGGAGCTGGCCCAAGTGGCTGGGGAGAGGGAGGTCTGGGCCTCTCTGCTTCGGCTGCTGCCCCCGCGACCTGACCTTGGATAAGCGGAAGAAAATAGAAGGATGAAAATCTGTACTAGAAAGATAAAGGTTTTTTGAACAGCTGATTTATGAAGCTGATTTTTTTGTAAAATGAACCAATTTAAGGTTTAATAGGAAAGAAAATGAAAAAATCAGGTGAAAAACATCAGCATTAGACGTCTCCTGATTGGATTTTTTAACTGGCTGATTTAGTCGTTTGTATTTAGACCATCTAGTTACTTTGGTCCCAGCTCATTACTAGTTATTCTGCCGTTCTGCCATTGAGCAAGATACTTCTCAGTTGCTGTGGATTAAAGCATTTACCAAATGCATAAACATGATAATAATAATAATCAGTACAAGGATTACCGAAATGCTTTGTTGTATAGCATGCAATCGTGTGGTCCAGAGCCCAGGTGGGTAACAGGACCAAATGTTCCAGAGCTGCTTAGAACACGTGTGCACCATCACGGCTACCCGGCTATTTCCATGTCCACAAATGTGGTCTCTTTTTATTTTTACACTATTTTCCACACACAAGGATGGTCAAGAAAGTATGTTTGCCATGTTCATGTTAAATAAAACAGATCCAAAAACCATGTTTACTTCCTTTCATTCGTCTTCTTTCTCCTACACCCATGAACTCCTAGTCCTATACGGCAAGCCTGAAGGACAACAGACACCAATAATAGCACAACAGTCTCTGGGTCTTTTGGGTTTTCTGACTCAAAGGTCTAACGTTTTACATACAAAATTACCAATTTTAGCAAATTTTTAGGTCCGACGTGTTGCTACCACACGTACAGTGCGATCGGTTAGGTCGCATCCGAGCACTGTGTGAAAACGTGACTCGTGAACTTTGCCCTGCTGTGAGGAAGTCGTACAGTTTGAGATGGAGTTGAATGCTACTACTGAAAAAGCTTCACAGCCCAGCTTTACACAAGCCAACTGATACTAAATAAACCACAAAGTAAAAAGATCCACTCTGTTGAACAAAAAAATATTATTACTTACAAGTCCAGTAGCAACAAAGCCAGGTCACCATCAGTCCGTGATTTCGTAGCCTCCTTTAGCTCCCTCATGAGTGAAGGCTGCACCAGTGTTTACTCTGGTTTTAGCTCTTTGCTTCACCTCCAAAGACATTACTCTGTTACTTTTACTTCCAGGCTCCGCCATGATGCCAACAAAACAAGCAAAATTCTTCTTGTGCTTTTTATTTACGATCAGCTCAAAAGCTAACTGCTAGCCTTTATATGAGCTAATCAGCTGTTGCCGTAAAGCAGGTAGAGACCTCCCACTAGTGTTCCTACCTGAACCACAAAACTGTTAGGTGTAGTTTCTGGTCAGCAGAGGACTGTTCCATATGATGTTGCTCAAGTTTCTGCTTCAAGAATCACTGAAACTAGTTTGACAGCAATAGCTTGTGTTTAAAAGTCTTTAGTGTTGCTTTTAAAGCTCAAACAGGCCATTAGTGATGACATCACTGACTTTGATTAGAACACACAGACTGTAAGTGTGTTTTATTAGCAGAAAAATAAGACATTTTCATTATCTGAGCTGCTGGTGTTGGGCTAATTAAATCTATTATTGAGCTTTGCATTAAAAAAAATTGGCCTAAGAAATCTGCTGACTGATTGTTCTGTTTATCTGTGATCAACACTTAAGCTGAGATTAAAAGGTGTTTCTGATGAAAGCGTGTTCACTCATGACGCTCTTCTTCCTTCAGGACCTCTGTGGCCACCACTCCTGCGACACCCTGGGCATGGCGGACGTCGGCACCATCTGCTCCCCGGAGAGAAGCTGTGCCGTCATCGAGGACGACGGGCTTCACGCCGCGTTTACCGTGGCCCATGAGATAGGTGGGCACTGCTCCCAAAAGTAAAACAACACGATCACGCCGGGACATGCTCATCTGTCATCGTGATCTGAACTCTCGCCATGTTTTCTTTTCCCATTCTTTCTGCGTGCAAACATTCAGGACAAGTCCTGTCAGAAGTGCAGAAGCTTTTGAATTTCAGGGCCAGTTTCTCGTTTTTGGTATTCTCCATGGAATTATTCAACAAAAACCAAAAAAATAATCAATTGTTTTGCTTCTTTGTTAAGACATAAATTAAAAATCAGCATCGAGACACTGGAATCAAACTATTTTTAGCTCGGCCAATTCCAAACTTGACCTGTAAATGAAACCACAATAATTATCACAAACAGATTTCTCTTCTGGAATCTGTTGCTGTTTTGGAGAAAATATAAACATTTCATTATAAAATCAGTCCAATTTTCTATTCAGTCAAAGATTAGCGAACAAGAACCTACTTTTTGTGCCTTTAACTACATATTTGAAAGAAATTCAACTTAGCTAAATAAGTTTTACAAAAATCTGAAAATTTTGACCTATAAAACAGTAATCGGTGCATTTCTTAAAAAAGAAATCTTTGTAATTAATGCTGTATAATTATTTTAATTCCTCAAACAACCCCCTAGCATGATGCTACCACCACCGTGCTAGAGTACTGGGACAATACAGATGGTGCTCTGAATGATTTCTGCTCGATAAAATTATCCAAAAGTTCTGTTTTTTAATTAGATCAGAGCATTTTGCATCTCGTTGGCTAGTATCATGTTCGTTTTAGCAAGGACTGGCTTCAGTTTGCCCTCTGAACCACGAAGACCCGATTCATAACAGCACTGGCTTGTTGGCGGCACGGTTTCACTGGATTTCTGTGCAGTTTGTGGTTCTGGCTGCAGGAACTTTCATGCATCCTTCCAGAGATTTGATATTAAATGTCTCTCTGCTTCTCTCAGGTCATCTCCTCGGATTGTCTCACGACGACTCGAAATTCTGCGAGGAGCGCTTTGGCGTGAACAGCGACAAGCGGCTGATGTCCTCCATCCTCACCTCCATCGATGCCTCCAAACCCTGGAGCCGCTGCACCTCAGCGACCATCACTGACTTCTTCGACGATGGCAACGGTGAGAGACAATATCCTCATATACAATCCAGGAAATATGTTCTTGCAGGTCGCATCTATGTGAGTTTTACAGCTACAGGAGTGCAGTGTGCTACCATTTAAAGCCATAATCCCTATTAATAGGTACTTATTTAGAGTGTAGCTGCGGAGCAGCCAAAGATCAAAATGACTCATGCTTTGTGTTCCCGTTTTCATCAGGCAGTGTCATTCATGACAGCCATAAAGCACTGCTGTTGACACTTTGCTCAGCAGTTCCAAGGCTTTAGGCATAATTCATGTTCCAACAGTATAATTTTAGGTTTGGCAGCGTCTCCTTCAGCTGCTCCAGGATTTTTATTGAGACTAAAGTCATACACACCAAGTAGTTGCACTTCTTTAAAAATCCAATGTTGGAGGTTTTCCTTTTTGTGCAACTTCACGAGGTCATAAAGGTCTGATGTTGCACCAAAATCCTGCACAAGATTCCTAAACGGTCTAAAAATTGTCTTTAATAGAGTTTTTTCTTTTACTTGATGACATCATCATGAATCCGATTTCAAACAGTGAAGAATAGGAGCAGTTCATGTCTGCTGTAGATACTCTGAACAACCTCAGACGACTGTAACGACAAGCTAGCTAGTCCAACGCTAAAGTTTTCTGCTGCTGTCTTAAAAATGTAACCAAAATGAAAATAAATCAAACCAATTGGTGACAACACTTTTTAATGCCATCAACTTTGCATTGCTGCCATTTTTGCAGAAATTGCTGCTAGCGCTACAGCTAGCTGCTAACGTCGCTATTAGCACTTGCAAATAACCGTAGAATTCAATGAAATTAAAGAGTGTAAAATTGTCTATGATCTAAGTTTATTTTTAAAAATTATTTGCATCTTATTTCTTGAAAATTACTCTTTTGGACAACCTCAGTTTGAAGAAATAAAGATTAGTTCTGTCTGTAGCCACAAGCTAAAGGCTAATTAATTAGACCAAAGTGGATAGCTGTCATCTTAAAACAACTCTAATCTCAAAATTTTTATATTTCTTTTGATACAAAATCATCACTATCAGTTATTTACATAAAATCCTGTGGTTATTTGCTTATGCTAATAGTATCAACAGCTAGCTGTAGCACTTCCTGTGCAGCCTGCTGGCGTGTATGCGTGAACTGCTACACACTTTTGGAGATTTGCAGTTATCTTAAAAAGACTGGAATTCATTTTGGTCTTGGCCGGGGTAAAGAGTAGCCTTTAGCTTGTCCATGTTGTCTAAATTGACTCAGTTTTACCAAACTGACATTTGATAAGTTATCTACAACAGATAAAATATTTATTTGTCATAACATTTATACAGAATAGCTCATTTTAACAAAACCCTTCTGAATCTTTGTGGCTGAAACGGGAAGTTCTCTCTGTGTCCCACTAGCTGAGTGTCTCCTCGACACTCCCCGTCAGCCCCTCCTCGGATCGGAGGAGCTTCCGGGTCAGAGCTACGACGCCGTCCGCCAGTGCCGCCTGGCCTTTGGGCCCGAATACACCGTCTGCCCGGGCATGGATGTCTGTTCCCGGCTGTGGTGTGCCGTGATCCGCCATGGACAGATGGTATGTCTGACCAAGAAACTCCCGGCAGTGGAGGGGACGCCCTGTGGGAAGGGTCGCATCTGCCTGCAAGGGAAGTGTGTGGACAAGACCCGGAAGAAGCACTACTCGGTAAGCGGGACTGGGGGAGCTAGGAGACACGAACAAAAGGAAAAAAATCAGAAGTCGACGTCTTTTTATAGCTCAGAATGTGATATATTAAGCTACGTTGTGTGGTCCCATCTGGTCTCATTTAAATAGAACTAAATTAAATTTGGCCAAATCATCCTGGCAAGCTCTCAAAACTTTTTGTATCAAGAAACAAAAGAAGATTCAAAGTCAAAGACATCAGGAGCATCTCACAACACACACATCCCTCTGTAATAGACCTGTTATCCCTCTGTATTTCTTGCAGTGAGACTGCAGATTAAGGAGCTTTTATGATGGAAAGAAGTGGTTTAAGTTCTATTATAAAAAAGAGTACCAGTTTCCAAAGGGGAGGAGGGGTTGCTGAAGTTTATGGTCACAAATCTACTTCGTCTCATAAAACGTTAAACGCTACTTATCCAGTAATTTTCATCCCCAATGACTCAGAGGCTGGAAAGAAAAAAGTGTTATGTGAAGAATTTTTCTGGCTGTTCCTGCGGGAGGCCGTGTGAGATTCAGACCGACTGACTGGCTGTAAGCGAGTTATCATCACATGATAGGAGTTCTCTTCCACTTTTTAGTAAAGGTCACATTTTCTTCATCTATTTGGCTGTTTTCCCTCTCACATTCACTCCATCTATCTCATCTCCCTCGCTCATCTCTGTTGGACTTCTCCACCTCCAAGGTGTCCAACCACGGCAGCTGGAGTTCCTGGGGTTCTTGGGGTCAGTGCTCCAGAACCTGCGGAGGCGGGGTGCAGTTCGCTCAGCGTTTGTGCAACAACCCGCCACCTCGAAACAACGGACGCTACTGCACCGGAAAGAGAGCGATCTACCGATCCTGTAACGTCGCTCAGTGCCCAGCTTCAAGTGAGTGAAAGGCGCGATCGCCACACTGTGTAATAAATGACAGCATTGCCTTTAATCATGGACTTTCTTCATCAGGTAAAAGTTTCCGTCAGGAGCAGTGCGAGGTCCGCAACGGTCCCCAGACCGACCCCAAAGGGGTGAAGACTTTTGTCGAGTGGTTGCCTAAATACGCAGGAGTTCTTCCTAAAGATGTGTGCAAGTTAACCTGCAGAGCAAAAGGGACGGGCTACTACGTGGTGTTCTCTCAAAGGGTGGGTAAGGTGCACCACTAAGGCGCGGTAGGTTGATAAATGGGAAGAATTTGATGGCTTTATCGTCTACCTTCAGGTGGCTGATGGGACAGAGTGTCGTCCTCACAGCAGCTCGGTGTGCGTTAAAGGGAAATGTGTTCGTACAGGCTGCGACGGCATCATTGGCTCCAAGCTCCAGTTTGATAAATGTGGAATCTGTGGAGGCGACAGCATGGGCTGTATACGGGTAGCTGGGAACTTCACCAAGAAGAGGTGAGGATTTTACGTCAATATATCCTTTATTTTTTAAATCTGGTGTCAGTTTACAGAATTGCTCAAGAGGAGGATCAAGAGTTACCATTTAAACAAATGTTTACACTTTCCGAACAGTAGGTGTCACTACTGAGAAAATACTACGAATGTACACCAAGAAATCTCAGAAGAGGTCATACATTACGTAAATTCAACATTCTTGACAACACACTTTACCACAGAATCCAGAAGTTACAGCTGAAACACTAAAAACGGTGCCTCTAGTGGCCGGTTTCAGTACAAGTTTTAAGCCACGCCTCCTTCATGTCGTGAAAATGGAACAATTTTCTTGAATTAAATCCACAGATTTCTAGTGTTGATTTTTGTTGATAAACATAGTTTTTATGTTTTGGATGTATGTTCACGTTCTATGGTGCACTTTTGGTGCACCAGGTCATGTGGGGCACATAAATGAAAAACATTTTTGACATTCTGAGAAATTTTACTGTCTAATTTTGTTCTTATTGTGGTTGTCAACTCATCCCATATTTACTTCACACTTCATCCACTGTCTGACTCATGGTACTAGACTGAGAAGGGTTCGAGACAGGTTCCATGAGGCCCGCAATGACCTTGTCACTGTTTTGAAGGGAAATTCTGTTTCAATAGCCTACAAGTCTAGACAAACAGTAGCCGAAGCAAAATGATTGGCTCTGCATGTCGGTCTAGCAACGCTCCATTGTAGCCTCAGTAGGTCTAGAATTGGACCAATCAGTGTTGTGTTACGCCAATCACAGCGCCTTATCGGTTTGGTGGGATGATACAACGGAGCAGAACAACTAAGGTGACGGCGACTCGTTTCAAACTGCTTTGGTATCAATTTTGGACAATTTAGACTTGGGCTTTTCTTTGAGTCAAGAGCAGATAGAGGTACTTAAGTCATTTTACTAAGAAAAAGGATGTATCTTCTTTAATAGTGTATGGCAAACTGCCCCATTGACTGACATCTGTAGCAGTGAGTATGTCATGTTGTTCAGTGTCCAATAGCATTGTCGTAGACCACGACTAAGCTCTGTTTATGGGTCATGGCCAGACTACATTCACATATGATAAATGACCTGCACTTTAATAGCGCTTTTCAGAGTCAGAGGACTCCAAAACGCTTTACACTACAGTGTGGTGATGGTACTGGTGGTGATTAGCTACAATGTAGCCACAGCTGCCCTGGGGCAAACTGACAGCACGGCGCCACTGGTCCCTCCGACCACCACCAGCAGACAAGGTTGGTTAACACACCAGCAGCATTGTCTGCTGGGGTCAAACCTACAACCTTCCGATTACTGGACAACCCGCTCTACCTCCTGAGCTACTGCTGCCCTGTATAGGATGGTTTGCCAGGCTAGTCTTTCCCATGAGGAAATGAGAAATCCTTGCAAAGGTTTCAAGACGGTTTGGATACTCCGTCAATTGTCAGCCACATCTTATCACCCACACTCACTGGTTTCAATGCCTCACCGGTAATTTTAACAGTTGATTATAATTGACTCTAAATGAAAAACCAGTAATGGATATACTGCTCAGAATGAACCATATATGGCCCTTCTACTTGTTGTTGTTGCTGAGGTTTATTATGTTGTTTCTTTCTCATTGAGTTACAAGCTCAGACCTCTGAATCACTGCCCAGACTGAAGATTAGCTCTTAAATTTAAATGACATTTCAAGCTGATTATCAAGATTATCTCACTATTTACCTAAGACTTATAACTCTGGTAATCCCACTGTGGGCTGTCTCCAGAATCAGACTTTAGTCAAGTTGTACAGCATTTCTAGATTCCTTCATTTTGGATTCTCCATTGTTCACTGTTAATCACCTGCCAAGCCCTGACGTAACTATGCTTTATCTCACCAAATAGTAAAGGCTACACTGATGTGGTGAAGATCCCCACAGGCTCCACTCACATCAAGGTCCGTCAGCACAAAGCCAAGGACCAGACCCGCTTCACCGCCTACCTGGCTCTTCGACGGCCCAACGGAGAGTACCTCCTAAATGGCAAGTTCATGATCTCCACCTCAGAGACGATCATCCCGCTCAACGGTTCTCTGCTCAACTACAGCGGCTGGAGCCAGCATGACGAGTGGCTCCACAGCATGGGTCCTGGGGCTTTGAAAGAACCGCTAGTGATCCAGATTCTAGCTACAGATGCCAAAAAGCCCCTTGATGTTCGTTATAGCTTCTTCATGCCGCGACGGACAGCTCCACAGCAGCAGATAATGTCAAAGCTGATCCCTTCCCAGATCACCACATCAACAGCTACCAGAACCACCACGACTAGCACTACTACGTCCTCCTCTACAGCCCTGGCTCTGGTCCCAGGGGTGACTACAACACCTGGCCCGTCGACCCCAATTCCAGGGCCCAGGTGGGTAACAGGACCGTGGATGACATGCTCCAGGACTTGTGATACTGGCTGGCAGAGTCGGACGGTGCAGTGTAAGGACCAGGATGGTAAACTGTCAAAGGGCTGCATTCTGAGCACCCGACCTTCTGCCTTCAAACACTGTCTGATAAAGAAATGCTGAACCAGCAGGAGAGAGCAAGAAAACGTTTGAAGGAGGAAGCTTTGATCTAAAGGTCTGAAAGGATCTGAAGCGTTGGATGTAGAACCAATGGACCACTGAGTTTAAGACATAAACTCTGAAACAGGATTGTGAATGTTGGCGAGGAACGCCAGAACCAGACACTAGGAGATTCAGAGGTAGACTGGGTAATAAGCCAGAAAAATGACCTGGAATCCTTCTAGCTATGCAGGACAGAGGATTACCACCCTGACATGACTAATGACAGAAACTGCATGTAATTTCCACATGGACAATAACTGATTGTCTTTACTTCAGCCTCCAAAACCCAGAGGCTTAGCAAGTCTTGCCCCATGATGGCATGCCTGTCTTCTTATGCTTCCTCATGTTGTTGTCACTCAACTTCTTCTGTCATGAGTTTGTTCACGACAAGACCCCGATGACGGTACTTGGTATTGCTTTGTTCCGGGGTTTTTACATAAAAACATCAGGGTCATGGATTGTCATTTGCTGTACTTTTCTAAAAAAAAAAGTGCTGGAGGAATGTTGGAACGTTTGACTCACTGGATCGTTGTCCGTCTTTGTCAAGATCTTATAAGCTAGCGCTGAAAAAGGCCTTTTCCACCAAAACCCAATGCCAAAAATGGCATTTTCCAGTCATCTGATTGCAATTGAATTAGTAAATTTCCCATGAGGTTTTATGGCTGAAAGTAACAGGACATGGTGTTTGCCTGGATTAGAATCAACTATTGATGCATTCAATTGGAAATCATGAAAAAGGGAACTAATCGACAACGTCTAACAATCAAGACCAAGTAAGGAAACTAAATGGTCACCAATGCCCAACGTTAGCTTTGCAGGTGTGTTGATTCTCTTCTCTTTGTGGTCCTTTCAGAAACAAATTGGGGCAAAATTTCCCCCAAAGACACAAGTATTGATTGTACAAACTTCCTAAGGTTTATGGAGATTTACTTTGACTCACAGATTTGGGGCAATTCCCAAGTTTTGTGTAAATTTGTCTTGGTGTGGGTGTTGATCTACCACCTTTATAGATTGTCTTTCATTTTCATGCACATCCAGTTTGTATCATCAGAATATACGTTTTAGTTGCACTTGTATTGATTGTTTTTGGTGTAGCGAGGAATGAATTTGGGGATTTTTTTACGACGTGTGCCCTCACAATGCAGTTTTTAGTGACCTTTCTCCAATTCATTTTATTTCTTTTACATCTGTGAGCCTAAAATAGTCACTGATTATGTTTTTTTTTTTTTCAATTGAAGGTAATTTAAAGGAGCGCTTCACTGAAAAAACATTTTTTAATTATCATTTCTGATTATAATCAGTAACTCTGAGTTTTTCATAAAGGTTGAACATGAATATAGTCTCCTCCACCTATCTCCTGCATTAGCTTCTGATAGAAAATAGACGGTGAAACTCTAGGATTAGAAAATCCTGACAGATCTACGTCACACTGTCACTTAACATTTATGGACTCACCCATCTTGACTCACGATGGGGAAGGCTGTTGTTGGTTTAGCGTCCAGGAAACAGCAGAGAACGTCTCAACTAGTAGAAGCTAACCGTTAGCATTAGCAACTCCACCACACAGTAGAACTCCTTCAGGCTTGTGTTATTTGTGGAGATAAAACATCAACGTTGCAGAGCAAACAGAGTCAGTGGTAGAGTCGTGTTGCTGTTATCCAATCAGAGGAGAGATGTCCAAACATCAGGAAATAAGACTCCAAATCCTGCCGTCTGATCTAGCTCACTTCTAGTTCCTGAAACAGGCGCACCGGAATTTTTGCCCCAGAGTACGACTTACAAGGCATTCATTCCTACTAGAGACCACTGCAAATGTATTGAATAATCCAGTGAATCACACTTTTAATTCTAACTTTTTCCTATTCTGCCCTGGAATAGTTACACTAATGTGCAAAATAGTTTCTTTGCAAAATACAACAAAATACCCTGAAAAATTTTAAAATATACATACATTTTTTGACATTTGTCCCAAAAAAGGCAAGTTTGAAAAAAGCGATTTTACTTTTCACTAAATAAATAACATCATTTTAGACATTTCATGAACAACCGCAGAGTTAGAAGTGTGATATTTTAGAAAAAAATACTTTTTTTAAAATATATATTTTTGTTGTTTTTGCATCATCCAGAAAGTTGCATTTCTCTAAATGTGTTTGTCTCATTTGTGATGTTTTTGTGAATTTGTTGTCCGCTTTACATTTTTGTATTTTAACCCTAAGCTAAAACATTGTGGCTTCAGGGCATGCAGTTTAAGAATGGTATCAATCTTCTTGAATATAAAAGCTGTCTTCATCACTAGACATTACTTTATGTACTGAAGAGGAGAAACATGCTTCTATGTCATTTTGATAAACCAATGATTCCAAATCCTCCACCTTCACCAACAATACTACCTTTATTTTGGTAATTCAATAAAAGATGCATAAAGATTGTGCATCTGCCTCAAGACGACCTTTTATTGAGACAATATTATTGTATAAAATTCCATTTATTTGTATAAAAGTAAATGTAGTCCTGGCTACATTACCTCAGCCTTCATGGATAACTAATCAACAGCGTGAATAATGGATCTTTAATTGACTTCCTGTAATTGTGTTAGAATATTTGGCTATCGTTATGTTTTCCTGAGAAGCAAACCTCGCCTATTTGGCTTCCATGTAGGAAATATACTAAAGAATTTCAGACAATACTTGACCCAGGTCAGTGCACTACCCAAAGATTCTCTCGGCTCCTTCAAACAACATGTAGACACATTTGTTCAATGAACAGATGACTAATTTATGTTTATATTAAGGCTGCACAATATTAGAAACAATGTTGTTGCAATATTTAATATTGGGATAACAAAATAAAGTGCGATTAAACCAACAATTTTTTTGTGTTCTTTAGCGTCGCGGGCGCCATTCATCTAAAGAAGGTGTGATCATTGTGACAGTTCATCTGATTGGCTAAAATTTTGATTGACATGCAGATTGTAAATGCACGGAACTTGGAAAATAATAGTTTACAATTTACAATAATGATATTGTGCACAATGATATTGCGATGACAATGAATTATGATTTTTTTTTGTGCACATTTAGTTGCGATAATAAAATTGTTATATTGTGAACATCAATGATGCAATAACAAATTTTACTATGTGTTGATATCATAATAGCTAAATTTCTGACATATTGAGTACTGATACCTTTAACAATATCAATAAAGATTCATTTTGATATATCGTACACATTGATATCGCAAAAATGATAAACGTTGATATTTTGAGCAAATTTAGATTGCGATAACGATAAAATTGTTTTATTGTGCACATCGATGGTACAATAACAATTTTACTATGTGTTGATATAATAACTAAATTTCTGACATATTGAGTACGGATACCAATAACAATATTAATAAAGATTCATTTCGATATATCGTACACATTGAAATCGCAAAAATGATAAATGTTGAAAATTTGTGCAAATTTAGATCACAATAATAAAACTGTTAAATTGTGCACATCGATGGTATAATAACAAATTTTTCTATGTGTTGATATAATAATAACTAAATTTCTGACGTGTCGAGTACTGATACCGATAATGATATCGATAAAGATTCATTTCGATAAATCGTACACATTGAAATCGCAAAAAAGATCAATTTTGATATATTGTGTTTTTTAATATCTTGATCACCGAAATGCAGATCAGTATCACGAAAATGATGACTTTTGATATATGGTGCACATGGGTATCCTAATACTGAGTTTTGATGTCTTGTTCACAATAATATTGAGATGCTAACTTTTTCAGTATTTTGTGCCCATTTATACCGTAATAACGATAAATCATTCATTTATTGTGCCAAAAGGAAACTGCAACAATGAGAATTTTTTTCAAATAACGTACATAAATTGTGCACCTTGGTTCAACATTTAAAATATTGTGACAATAAACTTTCAATTTGTTGTTCACATTGATTTTGCGATAACCATTTAATGTATTGAGTGCATTGGTATTGCATTGACAAAATATTTGCTATAGATTGTACAGCCCATCCAAGTATATTAATCAGAAATGTACACGTATAATACAACTACTTAACATTTAGTTTTTGTGTTCTCCAGTCTCAAGTCTTATTCCAACTTTTCCAGTGTGGGAATCGCCTGTTCCTGAGTGACAGAAACACAGCACTGAACTTGTAATTTATTGTTTGTACAACTGAAATGTGTGAATTAAAAAAAAGGAAAACAATGGCAAGAGTTTTATTTATTATAGTAATTTTGTATCAAATTACTATTTAAGTAAGGAAATATGACTGTGCTGAAACAATCCTATGTAAGAATATAGTGTTTACTTTTCTAGTCATCCACATGAATATATGTATATAAAATCTATATATTTAAACATCTTTGTGTTTGTGGTTTTTGTTGTTTTTATTGTTTCTACATGTTAATGAGTCACTATATGATCACATTCATAAAACCCAAATTTGACTCATAATCACATAAAAGGAAGATTTTTCATCTCAAAATACATAAAAATAAAATTATTTGCTCATTTTTTGAATGGTTGTATCTACGTGAACAGAACAAGACACTAAAAGAAAAAGAATTTAATTATTGACAGATTTAGGGTTTTTTTTCATGTTTTTAAAGTAACTTTAGCCATCTGTGATCATCTCTGTCGCAGTAAAAATTTGTTGAATTGACAATAAAAAAGAGCTAAAAATGAGTTTAGTTTTTGTATCTAAATAAAACAAAAATGGAGGATTTCAGCCAATTTGTACTAATTTGAATATTTTAATCAGCTTAATCTGATTTTATTACCATTGACTTTTTTATTTTTTTGCTCCTTAATCACATTTTACCAAAGCTAAGAGGTAAACACTTCATTGAGATAGATCCAGAGTTTATTCTTTTATAAACTCAATGAAACAAATATCAAGTCTTGATCTAGTGGATCAACAATGGCTGAAAAATGTTGCAGGACGAGTACTGAGGTTGAATTTCTCCTATTATAGTAAATAAATTAAATAAAATTGTGTAAAAAAGAGGAAAAATATTTTCCAATTTCCAAAGTTTTTAAAGTGTGTTTGGCGCCAACATCCGGGGACACACTGCCTCCACGTGGTCAGTCACTTATTTTGGTAACTTTATTGTAGCATAAATGTTGTGCAAAGGCGCCCCCTGTCGGCCGAATCTGCGAATCACCCAAAAAACAGAATTCAGCTGTTTAAATGCATTCTTAGCACATGCCTGCCATCTAGTGGTGAGGTGTGAGAACTGCAACTTGGCTCTTTTGGGGAGTTGACTCTCTTAAGGTGGCTTCTTGTGATCTTTCCTCACAAACTGAAGGAATCCAAGTAGTAAATGTATTTTAAAGCCTTTATTTTTGGATTTGTTTATTATAAATGTTAATTATTAGAGTGAGAAATATTTTGTCACTAAATGTAAGGTGTTTGAGGTGATCTTAAAAGATCTGGGAAACTATTGAAATTAATTTTTTTAATGTATTTACTGGAGGTGGGTGTTAAGAGCTACCGGCTGCTTAATGAGACTCTTTCAGCGTGTTGGACAGAGGAAGCTGCAGGAGCGAGGTTCAGTGGGGAGACGCAGGAGGGCAGGGGCTCCTGGTGCCTTCAGCAGAGCGCAGATGCTCCTCCATGGAGAAGCTGTTCCACCTTAAGAACTCGGCGGCCCCTGGGCGCTCCTTCTCCCTGCTGGAACCCGGTCAGGGCGCACCACAGCCGGCTTATTGGCACAGAGAGCTCCCCGACCTTTCCAGATGCACTATCAGCCACAGCGCCTGTCAGCTTATTTTAGACTAAAGCAAGCTCAGTCATGAAAGCGCATTAAAATGAAACATTTGGCGGATTTTTCTCAATTTAATTGATCTTATAGATCCGCAGGGCCATGAAATCTAAAAAGTGATTAAATGACCCATCTGCGCTGGTTTGGGAGCTGTTCTTGTGTGTGTTTCTTGTGACAGGCGTGCACAAAGTGCAGCAGAAGAAGAGAACGGTGATTGATTCTCGTGGCACCGCTCCAGGTCGCTGGTGCGTTTTTGCGCACGGGATTTGGCCCCTTTTCAAATCACAGAGCGCAGCAAAAAGGGGGTGGTCCCGGGACGGCGGAACCGTATAAAGGGCCGAACCGGCTCCGATCTGACTGCAAGGATAGAGAAGAAACGGGTCAGCAGAGACGAGACCTGCGTCTGAACTTAGAAAGAAGAAACTCTAAAGAGACTCTGGAGAATAAGTCAGGGAGTTTCCATCAGTTTTGACACTGGATTTCTTTAGTGTGCGTAATTTGGGACAGTTCTTGGAATCCTAAAGACTTTGGTTCAGTAGATCTTAGAGGAAAGTTTTTTCAGACTTCATTAGAGTTTTTTTTTTTCCTCATTTGTTGGATTTCACTGCTGCATGATGTGGGTTTTGCGCTTTTCCTTTGGTTTGATTGCGGTTCTGTGCGTCGGAGCAGCCCAGAGCAGCGTGTGGGAGGAGAGCACCGTGGTGCCGGTCAGATTGGACCCTGCGTCCCGGGACAACGAGCCGTGGAGGAGCCTCACCGCGGAGGAGAGGGAGAAGGAGGCGGAGATGCGTCTGTACCGGTTGGACGTGTTTGGAAAGCAGCTGGTTCTGCAGCTGGAGCCGGATCAGAGCTTCCTGGCGCCGGGCTTCGTCTTCCACGTTGTGGCGAGCCCCGAGTCCCGACCTACGCAGGAACACCAGCTGAGCGGCGCCGAACCGGGCTGCTTCTTCTCCGGCACCGTGAACGGAGAGGAGCACTCCGCCGCCGCGCTCAACCTGTGCCTCGGGCTGACGGGAGGGTTCTACTTCCAGGGGGAGGAGTACTTCATCCAGCCGCGGAACGCGAGCCGCCCCCAGGGCGGAGAGGAGGACGAGGAGGTCCACACGGTCCGCCGGAGGAGCCGCGCCTCTCTGGCCGAGGAGGGCAGCTCCAAGTGCGGGGTGAGCGAGGACGAGGAGAGGGTGCCAAAGAATCTGGAGGAGGCCAGCCACGGAGCTTTTAACGCGCAACAGACAGGTGAGTCTACTCTACTGCGCTCATTTCACTCACTTTGATCACAGCTGGAGGTCTCTGGTCACAAAATAAAGTTTAAAAATCTGATTTTAATGCAGAAAAACAAGAAAAAAACAGTTTTATGCTACATATTATCATCAAATAGGTGATAATTAGAGCTAAATGTTAAAGTTGATTAGCTGTCTTTTATGTCCAGATGATGTCTAGTTTGGTCTAATAGTGAGAGATCAGGCTACATCACCTCTAATGGTCACATTTGGTCAGATTTGTTCTAAACTTAAACATTTAGTAGACTTCTAATGGCTCATGTTGCATAAATGATCTAAATAACATCTAAAACACATTTGGTCCAAGTATATAAACATCTAAAGGAGGTTCAAATGTCTAGTTAGTTGGAACCTAGATGAACCAAATCTTCACTTATAGGTCAAATATCCCGTCTTTGATCCTAGAGGTCTACGACTTTTAGATGAGTCGATAATAAAATGCTCACTGGGAATCGGTTCAGCCAAGCTGCTGTCAGCTGGAATTACACAGCATGGACTCAGCTACCTTTTGACAGAGCTGTCAGAGAGGGAAAGGAGGGGAGGAGAGAAGGGGCCAACAGAGGAAAGAGGAGGAGTGAGGGAGGAAAGGGAGTGGAGGCAGCAGAAAGGCTGAGGTGTGAACTTGGCCCCTGGTACAACTAGCGCCGACAGAGTTTGTTCCCCAGAAAGGATTTAGTTCACTCAGTGCATAATTTTTCCACACTTTAAGGTGGCTTGTTTGAAAGGAATGCGGTGGTGTTAGACAGGCTGCTCTGAGCAACTGACCCGTTAACTTGATGTCGTTTGACCTCTCCGTGTTTTCCCCCAGCCCACCACAGGACCAGGCGATTTGTTTCCACTCCTCGCTACCTGGAGATCATGCTGGTGGCCGACCAGTCTATGGCTGAGTTCCACGGCGCGGGGCTCAAGCCGTACCTTCTCACCATCATGGCAGTGGCGTCCCGCCTCTACCGCCACCCCAGCATCCACAACTCCATCAGCCTGGCTGTGGTGAAGCTGCTGGTGGTGTATGAGGAGGAGCGAGGTCCTCAGGTGTCATCCAACGCCGCCATGACCCTCCGCAACTTCTGCCAGTGGCAGCGGCAGCACAATCCTTCGAGTGATCGCCACCCGGAGCACTATGACACGGCGGTGCTTTTCACCAGAACTGTAAGCTGCGGTCCAAACGGTGTGTTTAGACAGAATATGGGTCAATGGACATGTTGATTAATGTTGTTTCTGCTTCTTTAGGATCTGTGTGGTGCCCACTCTTGTGACACGTTAGGCATGGCGGATGTTGGCACCGTGTGCGACCCTGACAGAAGTTGCTCCATTATTGAGGATGATGGACTGCAGGCAGCATTCACAGTGGCACATGAGCTGGGTACGGCTGCTAAAAACATATTTTAAACATTTAAAATTTCGTGTCATTTCATACTAAAGGGCTAAAATATATTTTCATATCCGTTTTCTAGGCCATGTCTTCAACATGCCTCATGATGATGCCCAGCTTTGTTCTGGTGTGAATGGTGTCCATTGGAGCTCTCACATGATGGCCTCCACCCTGTCCAACCTGGACCAGAAGGAACCATGGTCTCCCTGCTCCGCCCTCATGGTTACCACCTTCTTGGACAACGGCCATGGTCAATGTCTCCTAGATAAGCCGGTTAAGCCCCAACCACTACCCCAGCCTCTGCCGGGGACCGTCTACGATGCCGACCATCAGTGTCGCCTGACCTTTGGAGAAGAGTCCCAGCACTGCCGAGATCTGAGCTCCACGTGTGCAGCTCTCTGGTGCACCGTGACTTCGGCCAATGGTTTGCTGGTGTGCCAGACTAAGAACTTCCCCTGGGCTGATGGGACACCGTGTGGAGATGATGGCTTCTGCTTGGCTGGACAGTGTCTCAGCAAGAGTGAAGCCTCCGACTATCAGGTAATTACTTTGTAATCCCACTTTGAAACAGCTAACCCTACTCAATTAACCCGAGTCCAGCTTACTTTAAAGTTGTATGTGTGCCTTCTAGACTCCCGTTAATGGCGGTTGGGGTGTCTGGGGTCCATGGGGTGACTGCTCTCGAACCTGCGGAGGAGGAGTGCAGTATTCTTTCCGTGCCTGCGACAACCCATTGCCGAAGAATGGAGGCAAGTACTGTGAAGGCAAGAGGATCCAGTACCGCTCCTGCAACACAGAAGCCTGCCCTGAAACCAACGGTGAGAGACTTGGCTGCCACACCTTGGTTTATCAATTGTCTTGTGTCTGCTTGGTTGTCATCCGTTGTGATGTTCTTCATAAGAGTTTTACGCTTGTATTGAAAGTAAGTTTGACCTCTGTGCTTCTCTGTTTCAGGCCTGACATTTCGAGAGGAACAGTGTCTGGCTCACAACGACATGTCAGCTCAAGTGTCACTGGGGTCAGGCGAAGGTGTTGAGTGGGTTCCCAAGTATGCTGGAGTTTCTCCCAAAGACCGCTGCAAGCTGGTGTGCCGAGCCAAGGGGACTGGATACTTCTTTGTCCTCAAATCTAAGGTGAGTCGACAGAAGAGAATGTTAAATACCGTTTTAGTGTCTTCGTTGATCTCAGCAGTTCTCATACTAGTCTAGACCTACAACTTGAACAATGTTCTTTAGGCATGACTCTTAATTTTTGGCTCTCTGCTGACCCCAGGTGGCCGATGGGACTCCCTGCAGCCCAGATTCCACCTCAGTTTGTGTGCAAGGCCAGTGTGTCAAGGCTGGATGTGATCGAGTCATAGGGTCTAACCGGCGCTTTGATAAGTGCGGTGTGTGCGGTGGAGACGGCTCTACCTGTAAAAAAGTGTCGGGCTCTCTGGAACATGCCAGGTATACTTATAACATGTCAGTAATTCATAAACTCCTGATCTACGACCTCTGCTGCATGGATGTCTAAATCATTTGTTCTTTATTCATCTCTGTTTCAGACCTGGTTATCAGAATGTTGTTACTATCCCTGCTGGTGCTACCCACGTGGACATCAAACAGCGCGCTCCAGGCAATAGTCGTCATGACAACAGCTACCTGGCAGTGCGTCGCCAAGACGGAACCTATCTCTTGAATGGCGATTACAAACTGATGACCATGGAGACCGATATCACCCTCCGAGGTGCATTGTTGCGATACAGTGGCTCTTCTGCCACTCTGGAGCGCCTCCGAAGCTTCAGCCCACTCCCAGAAGCCCTCACCATCCAGGTTCTCTCTGTAGGTGAAGCCCCAAGGCCCCGAGTTAAATATAGCTACTTTTCCCCCAGGCCAAGCAACGCGGCTTCATCCTCCAACAACAGCTCAGGTCGCCGTCAGTCAATCAATGCCATCCAGGAGGTAGGTGGAGCCGAGTGGACTCTTAGGGAGTGGGGTCCATGTTCCCAGACTTGTGGTGGAGGCACGCAACAAAGAGAGGTTGTGTGTTTGGATCCCCAAGGGCATGCATCAAGGGACTGCCCAGAGGAGCTTCGACCTTTGGTTTCACGGTCATGCTCCTCCCAGCCGTGCCCCACCTGGCTTCTGGGAGAATGGTCCGAATGCTCCAAGACCTGCGGCCGGGGCTTCCGCAAGCGTCAGCTGCGCTGCATTGGTCAAGATGGACAAACGTTAACCCACGACAGCTGTGACCTGACAAACCGGCCACGACCCCTGCTGGAAATGTGCAATCGGAACGCCTGCTAAGGACTGCATCTCCAATAACCTCTGGTCACTTCAGTTTTCTGACAAAAACTCGTACCTTCACTGCCTTACGTTTTCCTGCGACCAATCTAAAAAGATAAATGAATGTTTACATCTAGAGCTACACATAAGTCCACGGTGATTGTGATTGTAACTAGCAATATTTACCCATTCCCTCTCTTCACCGTGGGGCCAGATGTGGGTAAAGTGGTACTGCCACCTGGTTACAGCAAGAAAAACTCACCACAGGTGTACGCTCATCCATCAGCAGTGGCACATCTCGCCGTCTGTTGAGAAGCTTTATCAGAGTGTCTTCACTTCCCACAGAAAGCACACTGCTTCATTCTAATATCACATTTGATTTTGTGTCTGAGTGTCTTTAGTTTTGATTCCTGTACATATTTGTCCAAGCTGGGCTGGACGTATCAGTCAGATTTAGGATGTGGGAGATTACTGCAGAGTATATAAAGAAACAAATGTAAGAGAATAGGTTCTTACCCCATCAGGTATGGAAAATAAGATAGCTCATATTGTTTATGTTCAAACTTTGTGTTTATTTATCACAAAACTGAAGCACTTCACTTGTTTTGTTTGTTTCTTTTGCCAGCGGCACATCGTTTTCACCCGTTTCTCAAAATGCCTCAGTACCTTTGTCTTTTAGCCATATCTTGCCCTCAATTACTCAGCCTTTGATGAGGGATTCAAAAGACCAAAGAGGAGCGTGTGTGTGTGTGTGTTACGTGTGTGTGTTATGTGTGTGTGTGTGTGTGTACTTAATGAGGGACTTGTCTCCTGCTACTACTTCATAAGTAAGTCTCTCCTGCCTTCTGCGAAGGCTCTGTTATTCTTTGTTTTGTATAAAATATCTAACTTTATTTATTTTTGTACAGCCTGTTAAATGTAATCATGTGGCTTTTTTAAAAAATACTATTTTTTATTTGTTATTGAGTTTACAGAAGGAAGTAGAATATATAGAGTATTTATACAGTGTTTTATATATATATGGTCCTAGATTCCTGATTAAAGCATCACATTGACTCGTTCAGCTCATGTCTCTGGTGTTTTTGTGTTATGGTCTTGATTCAGGATGTATGTTTGTGCAAATATTTAAAACAAAGTAAATTCTTTTCTTAAAGCTACAATGGCAAATTTGGAAAACAAATTAGTTTAAAACATATATACGGACAACAAAAGACTGGTGTTTAGCGCTGTCTCGTATACTCTGGAAACGCGGGTTTCTGGTTCCGGTAGACGCAAATCCAGGGAAGAAACCTGAGGGGAGGGGTGTTCCGTGACCGTTTGCATTCGTCACCTAGCTTGTTCTGTAAATTTGCTATAACAGCTTTAAGGATGTTGGCTAACCCTAACTTTGACCCTAACTCCAATGCTAACCCTAAAATCACTTCATGTTATACTAATCAGCTGATTTAAAATACAGTCCTTCAACAATAACATGAACCCTTGGTCCAATGGTCACTAATTCCAGTCATCAAAAGTCCCTATCCTTCATGTTATAGATGTTTCCCTGCTTCAACACCCCTGATTGAAACCAATGGGTAATTAATTATCTCTAACAGGAAATGAAATCAGTCTTATGCTGCCTGATGATTGTTCTGAATGTCAGTATGTGTGTCTGCCTCACACCCACAGACATATATACGTAGATGCCTCGTGGACTGGCGTTGCCTATAGGAGCTGCCGTAGTGGCCGGCCGCCATCTTAGATGGGTCTCCATTCGCCCCCAGTGCATTTATTTCTACTGAGGAAAGTGCTTACCCAACTAAAAAACACATTTTATCAAGCTTTTTCACAAAATCAGACACATGGTATGGCATGATAATTAAAATATAAACATAATTAAACAAAATAAATGAAAATAAATGAAAATATTAAATCCCATCAGGTAGGCTAGAAAAGTCAACAGTAATCCCACGTGATCTGTTTTCAATAGTAGACCGGTTGTTGCAACTGTAGGCTGCACAAAAATGGGCATAGTTGCCCACCCTGCTTTGACTTTGGAGAAAGAGGAGACCCATCCAATATGGCGGTGACA
>SSNS01000597.1:200019-220341 GCA_006937985.1 Aphyosemion australe
TTACTGCCTATGTGTATATAGATGTATCCTTGTTTTTATCTTTCTTATTACCCTTTGAGTGATGGTGCTGCTGTGACAAGTGAATTTCCCCACTGAGGGATCAATAAAGTCTATTCTATTCTAATAATAATCCAATCTAGATATTTAAAACTAAACGTACATATTTAGTCTAAACTAAATATGAAACGTTACACATAAAGAGTGAAATGTAAATGTGGCTGTTTAAAAACACACATTTTGCTACCATATAGTTCAGACTTTCTTAAAAACTGATGTAGACCACCAAATGAAAAATTATGGTATGGAGAGCCCCTAACTAACATCTCAGAATCCCTCAGTCTGTTTACCCATAGATTTAACACAGGGAGAACCAAACAACCTAAAATTACTGAAATAAATGCCTGCAATGCAGAAGTTAAACCATAGATAGTTCTAGGATAAGATTTAAGTCCCCTTCAAATAAACAAATACAGCCAAAGTAATAATTGTTTTTCCAGAGTTTTATTGATCTTTGTAGTTATTATCTTGCTGTAAAAACTGAAGTAGACTACATGTGAAGTGACATAAATTGGGTTACAAAAATCAGTGTGAAACAGTCACACGCCATTTTTAGTTGAAAATCTAACATAAAACATTTTACATAATACCATGTAATAAATTATACCACATATAAATAATAAAACTGAAAACAAGAGAAAGATATTTGTTAAACTGCAAATTTGGCTATGATGGGTCTGTTTTTGTTTTATTTTGAAAGTGACACCAGAGGTGGATTTCCGCCTTGCGTCTGACTTTACATCCGGTGTAAACTCGGGGTAATTTGAGCGAGCTGGAGGCGGAGAGAGGGGGCTATAAACGCTCAGCGGCGCGGCAGCAGTCAGTGGAGGTGCGAGAAGAAGCTCACATGTCGGGGTAAAACAAACGCGGAGCTCCGCTTCTTTAGGTTTAGGTTCAGTCGCTGCTGCCTCGTTAACTCAACTTCATCCCAGAAGACACATCGGGACGTTTTTTGGGTCTTTTTGGCTAGCAAGTTCTGCCAAATTAAGAAAATAAAAGCATGATGGAAAACTCCTGGAGCAAATGGAGGACGGTTAGATGTAAATGGCTGAGAAACTCGCTGCTGCTGTGTTTATTATCTGGTAAGTTGAACACTTTCATACATAATTACATTTAATTATGTTTATTTAATCAGATAACCTCAAATCAACACGCAGAGAGAGAGTGGGTCTTTTACTGTGAAAGAGTGCAGGGGTCTCTGCAACCTTTACCGTCCAGGTTAATTTTAGAGCCACCACTGTTACAGGAGCTTGTTATTTTGCATAAAATCTACGGAAGAGGATTATGGCTAATGACAAAAAACTATATTTTTTTCTCAGAATTCTAAGAATAACAAGATAATTCTGAGATTAAAGTCAGAAATCTTAGATTTTTCCTCATGCATACATTTTATTTATTTTTTTATTTATTCTTTATTTAACCAGGAAGGTCCCATTGAGATTAAAAACCTCATAAATATTTACTATAAGAGATTAAAGCATAATTTCCCCATATTATTAGGTTTTAAAACTAAGAAAAGGTAAATAAAACACATGCAAAATGAGTATGTTTGTTTATATTTGCATAAAATGATAAAAAAAATAACAAATAGATGTAAAAGTATTACTGGTACGTCTAGTATCATTCTATTGTAGAAATTCAATGAAATTATTCCATGAAAAGCAGAACAAACAGGCATTTAAATTATATCTATACTTAAAATTTGTCACCAAAGATTTTAAGAGCCATGGTGGAAGATCCAAAGAGCCACTTGTGGCTCCAGAGCCACAGATTGCAGACCCTTGAGCTGGAGAAAAGGCACGGAGGAGGGGGGGCAAAGGACATGGTGCCCATTGTCTGTCAGCGTGTGGACAGACAGGAGCCAGGACCTCTGAGGACCACCCAGCCTGAGCTCCGCAGGAGCCTACCAGTGGGAAGTGTCACAGCTTTTCCTCGGGGAGGTGGTGTTAAATTAAAGGGCTGAGTCACTGCTGTGAGGGACCCCCTCCCAAAAAAAAGAATTCTTATTCTAATTTAGTTAGCGAATTTCAAAAATCGTCCTAACTCAGCTTTCTCCCTTAAAGGTACTGGCCAGACTCTGCATGAAAACTGTAGAAATTCAGCGTAACTACACTTTACCATCTATATAAAAATAAACTGGGTTCAGTTTTTTATTTTCTTTAGCAATTTAGTCATAAATCATTATAGAAAATCAAAATTCTCCAATCAGTAAAGAACTGCTTCACATACGTCACTCAAAGACGTCTTACAAGGCTCAGCTACGTGATTAGCTGTATTTTGTTCAACTTCATGCTCTCAGTGATTACGGATAATTGCGTTTACAGCTGCAGCAAAGAGCCTGAGTCATATGTCCGAGTCCTACATGCATTTCTAACATAGCAACATCAAAGTCATGGAAAGTGTTTGTGAGGAGGAACGTAGCGAGCTGGAAGGACAACACTTCATGGCTGCAGAGCTGCAGTGACCATTACAGCACAGCTGATGCACAGACTACAGGCCANCTGTTACGCTCTCCAGCGCCCAATGGGGTGTCTACGTATTCATGTCTATTCTCACACCTGCCATAAAAACCAAGTAGCACCTGTACACAAGGTCAACGCAAGGATCCAACAGTGTTTCTAAACAACCTTAAATCACCCACAAAACGTCCCATTCTGTAACACCATCTATGTCCTAATGAGGATTACTGGACTTGACCATGTTTATACCAGAGAATATTCCATTAATGAGGTAAACTCTGTTTGATCCCAACAATTATGGTCAAATCAAGTCTATACATGTCACGGAAAACCTTGCTTCCACCACTGGTTTCGCTGTCCCTATAGGCTGAGTGGCTGAGTGGATATCCTTCCCTTTATGTCTGACACCAGTCTATATTAAAGGCGTTAAAGAGAAATGCATCCTACCAGTAAACTTGCTCCCAGAGACTCTTCTTGTGCTCTAAATCAAAATGCAATCGCTTGATATGTTGACGTCGATCAAGGTGAACCACACTGCTGGAATCCTCCATCAAAATTGCTTTAATCAAAGAAGAGGCTATTTTTGATACGGCAATCAAGCAGCGACCAAGACGCAGAGCTGCAGCACACCAGCAATTATATGCAACAAACCCAAGCAGACGTATAAACCTGGACTAAACTAGAAATCTGGCCTTGCTGGACACTCGTTTTGATTACACCCTTACCGACATTTGTGATTTTTGTGTGACTGTAGTGTAAATGCTCTGACATCAGGCATTTCTCCAGAAGTTTCCGGGCTCTTGCTGGGATCAGAAGGCACTGCAGCAGTGTGGTGTCGCTTAAAAGTCCATGTGGCACTTCCTGTTGCTCTATAAGGAAGAGGGTTTTCCGCTGCATGGCACAAAGGAAGTGATTATCTTCTAATTAGAGGTGGTTGAGGAGCTTGGTCATCTCTGTAATATGAATGATTGCAGTATGTGTCATCCAATTAGTAAAGAACATGGTACATTTGTCATACTGAAAAGCAAGCATACCTTCTTTTAATTCTGAAATTGAAATATTTGGTCAGTACAACCACAGATGGACAACAACGTGACCATTTACACTTTACGCACCATTTCAGTGTCTGGATTTATTTTCTTTTGCCAATCTATTGAAAGTTTTCTGGTTTGCCTGTTTTATTTTGTCCAGTTGTCACACAAATGTAGAAAACTAAATTATACACAAGAGCAAGTCATGGATTACAAGATGGCCATTTTTGCCTCTGAATATGCAATTTGTGGGGCGGAGTCATTGTGGGTGGAGTTAGATTTGACCACACCCATCAATCGGTGAAGCACTCACCCCTCCCCTCGAGTATCTTCCCTGAGAGGCTTCTGCCGGAACCGGAAACGCCAGTGTGTAATGATTGGACCCAGGGAAATGCGGAAGTGCTGCGGTTCAGCCACACCGACAACCAGATGGTCCAATAGTTGCTTTCGGTCCAAAACGTGTTATTGGTGGAGGATTTTATACAAACGCCACTTTATTCATTTTTTTCTTTGTTTTTTTTTTTTATCTCCACAATATATATATATTTATAGCTATACTATGTTAGAGCATTGTTTAGAGGCGTGAAAAAAATTATTTAAGCTAATTTGTTTTCCCAATTTGCCATTGCAGCTTTAATATGTACTGTCCCATTCAAATAAATGAATCAAATAAACTTATCAGTGTGTAAATAGAAACTTGACACCTGAATGCAACCAGGGAGTTGAAGCCCAAAACAAGCGCCTCCTTGTGGCTGGTTCCAGTACAACTTTTAAGCCCCCCCCCCCCCCCCCCCCCCCCCCCCCCCCCCCCCCTTCATGTAAATAAACAATATTTATATGACAAAAAAATCATTAAATGCAATGACGGAATAAGCTAGCGCTATGCTAACATTGGTGAAATAGTGAGATGAGAAAAAAAATTAATAAAAGTGAGTTTACAAGGCATTATGACAAACATTTGACTCTATACTAGACTGGACTGCAGCCAGCAGTATCTCAGCTCAGGGTTTGTAAAAAAAAGCCCATATTATTACCCTTCCACCGCCGTGCTTGACAGTGTGTATAAGGTGCCTGGCATGCTGTATAGTCTTTCATTTTTGCCAAAAACTGTTTTGTGGCTAAATGTATAGTTTGTCTTGTATTTTTTTATGGAAAATTATTCCAAAAGTGTTTTTTGATCATTTGCAATCTCAGATTCACAATGAATCTGTGTTACCTTATTTTTTCCCCTTTTATTAATTCCTGTATGTTTATTTTATGATGAAGTTGGGAGGAAAAAAGGTCTCGTTTTCTACCTGCTTGTTTTTACATGTCTCACTCAGCACTTCGTTACAACTTAAAAGAAACATCTGGAAGGCATTATGAATCATCGCTGCTCTATGTGGGTGGCATTTCCGAGAGCTAAATTATCCTCACCCTTTTGCCACCCTCGGTTTCACTCGTAAAAGTTTTTTTTAATTACAGGATTTTTGCTCCAGTTTTTAAGAAGAAAATCCGTTTTTGAAATTCTGAGTTTATTGTGAGCTATGTCTGATCAATAACTACATTAATGGGGATTTCTGATGAAATATCAAACTTTAGATAATTAAGATCCAAACTCAAATTAGTGTTTTACATAAAATCCTTGTTGTTTATGACATGTTACTTGTGTTTGAATTGTAAAAGAGTTTAAATATGGTATCTAAATGATATGTTTTATGAAAGTAATTAAGTCACCACAAACTAAGCAGAAGGGGGTTGTTTTCAGCACCTGGGAGGTTTGTGGGGGTTGAAGACCCTAACATGTGGTTAAAGGTAGGGGTCCTTCTGCTCTTATCATCACATTAGGCCAAGTGAGGATAAGATTTAAGGGTTCTGGTCCAGTAACTCTTCATTGGGTTGATCATTGATGAGAATTGACATGATAATGGTGTCTTGTAGGGGTGTTAATGGGATGATGGAGCATTGGAACAATCTCTTAACTCATTGTTTTGTTGTTGGTTGCTTCATTTAGCCCGACGTGTGAGCTCCGTGTCACCGCGGGTCATCACGGTGGTCTGACTTCTCTTTGATCTTCACACAGAGGTCCTGATGATGACTGCACAGACGCAAATGCAGGTACGCTGAATCAAGCGCGGCAGCGTTACCAGGGTAACACAGGAAATCTCGGGCTGCCTTCAAAATAAAAGCACAAAACAGGGTAAATTCTATGGAGACTAATTTAGAAAATAAATTACATTGTTACTACATTTAGCTTATTATTATTATTATTATTATTATTATTATTAATAATAATAATAATAATAATAATAATAAAGTCTCCAGAAGTAGACTTAGACATCCCAGATGTAAAACTGAGCGCTATCGTAGATCTTTCATCCCCTCTGCTGTAAGAGTGTATAACTCCTCTGTCATGTTGTTGCTCCCCCTCCCCTGATGGTGTGCTTTCCCTTAATTGTGTCCACCTGCCTCTTGTTACCTAATTACCCATCCCAGTGTGTATATAAGCCTTGTGTGTCTCTAGTGTGTTGTCGGTTCGTCTGTGTATTCCTGCATTGTCCTCCTGTGTTCCTGTCTCCTGGTATTTTTTGGTTAAAGACTTTAAACTTCCTCACCACCTGCTGGAGTTACTCACCTGCCAACTGGATCCCACACTCACCATATCATGACAGAACGAACCGACCAAAAGGGATCCTGCGGTGAGTCACTCTGGTCTTCTGGGACGTCCTGTGCTCCAGGTCGAGGAGGACGTGACAATGGATCGGCGCATCCACGCCTTCTTCGGGTGGTCGACCTGGTTGTTCTCGGCTCCATCTGCTGTCAGCGCTGCTGGCCAGGCGCAGCTTAACCTGGTGCCACCTCTGTCTTTTGGTGGGTCAGGCTTCGAGGGTGCTGCGTCTTCGCCTTCTGGGTCTGTGCTTTCAGCGCAGTGTCTCTCCTCCGGATGCCTCCTCTCTGCTTCTGGTGGGTCTGAGGGGTGTTGCGCTGCTGCAGCTGGGTTTCCCCATCCCTGCTCATCCTCCTGCTGCTCCCGATGGTCAAGCTCCGGCCACCTTCGTTACAGGTTCCAGTTGTGCCGCCTACTGAGAGGCCCCGGCTGGATTACCTCGAGGGGTCTCGGCTTCCCTTTCTCTCCCGGGTCTACAGCTGGTCAGCGGAAGTACCTGCTTCGCCCTATCTCATATGTGGTCTTGTCTTCTATGTTCCTGTGGTCTCAAGTTCCTCATCCTGATGTGTTCCTGTGTCTCCTGTGCCTCATGGCTTTGCCCCCCCTTGGATGTTGGTCTTCTGACCCCCAGTGACTTTATTGACTCTTGTATTTTTAATTTTTTTTTATGTGTTTTGAGTGTCTATGAACGGGTGCTGCTGGGCGTCAGGAGCCGCCCTTGAGAAGGGGGTACTGTCATGTTGTTGCTCCCCCTCCCCTGATGGTGTGCTTTCCCTTAATTGTGTCCACCTGCCTCTTGTTACCTAATTACCCATCCCAGTGTGTATATAAGCCTTGTGTGTCTCTAGTGTGTTGTCGGTTCGTCTGTGTATTCCTGCATTGTCCTCCTGTGTTCCTGTCTCCTGGTATTTTTTGGTTAAATTAAAGACTTTAAACTTCCTCACCACCTGCTGGAGTTACTCACCTGCCAACTGGATCCCACACTCACCAAATCATGACATCCTCAGATTAAGCTGTACTGGTATCATCCTGGTACACAGTAACACCAATGCAATATTCATGTGTTCTATACTTGTGCAATACCGGATTCACATTGTTGTCTGTCTCTTACAGTATACTGTTGGTACCAAGTTTGTTTTCATCTTTTATTTGTGGTTTTTTTTTTTAGTGATCTAAGATTACAATACTAGATTACTGCCTATGTGTATATAGATGTATCCTTGTTTTTATCTTTCTTATTACCCTTTGAGTGATGGTGCTGCTGTGACAAGTGAATTTCCCCACTGAGGGATCAATAAAGTCTATTCTATTCTAATAATAATCCAATCTAGATATTTAAAACTAAACGTACATATTTAGTCTAAACTAAATATGAAACGTTACACATAAAGAGTGAAATGTAAATGTGGCTGTTTAAAAACACACATTTTGCTACCATATAGTTCAGACTTTCTTAAAAACTGATGTAGACCACCAAATGAAAAATTATGGTATGGAGAGCCCCTAACTAACATCTCAGAATCCCTCAGTCTGTTTACCCATAGATTTAACACAGGGAGAACCAAACAACCTAAAATTACTGAAATAAATGCCTGCAATGCAGAAGTTAAACCATAGATAGTTCTAGGATAAGATTTAAGTCCCCTTCAAATAAACAAATACAGCCAAAGTAATAATTGTTTTTCCAGAGTTTTATTGATCTTTGTAGTTATTATCTTGCTGTAAAAACTGAAGTAGACTACATGTGAAGTGACATAAATTGGGTTACAAAAATCAGTGTGAAACAGTCACACGCCATTTTTAGTTGAAAATCTAACATAAAACATTTTACATAATACCATGTAATAAATTATACCACATATAAATAATAAAACTGAAAACAAGAGAAAGATATTTGTTAAACTGCAAATTTGGCTATGATGGGTCTGTTTTTGTTTTATTTTGAAAGTGACACCAGAGGTGGATTTCCGCCTTGCGTCTGACTTTACATCCGGTGTAAACTCGGGGTAATTTGAGCGAGCTGGAGGCGGAGAGAGGGGGCTATAAACGCTCAGCGGCGCGGCAGCAGTCAGTGGAGGTGCGAGAAGAAGCTCACATGTCGGGGTAAAACAAACGCGGAGCTCCGCTTCTTTAGGTTTAGGTTCAGTCGCTGCTGCCTCGTTAACTCAACTTCATCCCAGAAGACACATCGGGACGTTTTTTGGGTCTTTTTGGCTAGCAAGTTCTGCCAAATTAAGAAAATAAAAGCATGATGGAAAACTCCTGGAGCAAATGGAGGACGGTTAGATGTAAATGGCTGAGAAACTCGCTGCTGCTGTGTTTATTATCTGGTAAGTTGAACACTTTCATACATAATTACATTTAATTATGTTTATTTAATCAGATAACCTCAAATCAACACGCAGAGAGAGAGTGGGTCTTTTACTGTGAAAGAGTGCATGGGTCTGCAACCTTTACCGTCCAGGTTAATTTTAGAGCCACCACTGTTACAGGAGCTTGTGTAAAATAAAAAACACCATTTGTATTATTTTGCATAAAATCTACGGAAGAGGATTATGGCTAATGACAAAAAACTATATTTTTTTCTCAGAATTCTAAGAATAACAAGATAATTCTGAGATTAAAGTTAGAAATCTTAGATTTTTCCTCATGCATAAATTTTATTTATTTTTTTATTTATTCTTTATTTAACCAGGAAGGTCCCATTGAGATTAAAAACCTCATAAATATTTACTATAAGAGATTAAAGCACAATTTCCCCATATTATTAGGTTTTAAAACTAAGAAAAGGTAAATAAAACACATGCAAAATGAGTATGTTTGTTTATATTTGCATAAAATGATGAAAAAAATAACAAATAGATGTAAAAGTATTACTGGTACGTCTAGTATCATTCTGTTGTAGAAATTCAATGAAATTATTCCATGAAAAGCAGAACAAACAGGCATTTAAATTATATCTATACTTAAAATTTGTCACCAAAGATTTTAAGAGCCATGGTGGAAGATCCAAAGAGCCACTTGTGGCTCCAGAGCCACAGATTGCAGACCCTTGAGCTGGAGAAAAGGCACGGAGGAGGGGGGGCAAAGGACATGGTGCCCATTGTCTGTCAGCGTGTGGACAGACAGGAGCCAGGACCTCTGAGGACCACCCAGCCTGAGCTCCGCAGGAGCCTACCAGTGGGAAGTGTCCCAGCTTTTCCTCGGGGAGGTGGTGTTAAATTAAAGGGCTGAGTCACTGCTGTGAGGGACCCCCTCCCAAAAAAAAGAATTCTTATTCTAATTTAGTTAGCGAATTTCAAAAATCGTCCTAACTCAGCTTTCTCCCTTAAAGGTACTGGCCAGACTCTGCATGAAAACTGTAGAAATTCAGCGTAACTACACTTTACCATCTATATAAAAAATAAACTGGGTTCAGTTTTTCATTTTCTTTAGCAATTTAGTCATAAATCATTATAGAAAATCAAAATTCTCCAATCAGTAAAGAACTGCTTCACATACGTCACTCAAAGACGTCTTACAAGGCTCAGCTACGTGATTAGCTGTATTTTGTTCAACTTCATGCTCTCAGTGATTACGGATAATTGCGTTTACAGCTGCAGCAAAGAGCCTGAGTCATATGTCCGAGTCCTACATGCATTTCTAACATAGCAACATCAAAGTCATGGAAAGTGTTTGTGAGGAGGAACGTAGCGAGCTGGAAGGACAACACTTCATGGCTGCAGAGCTGCAGTGACCATTACAGCACAGCTGATGCACAGACTACAGGCCAGGAGCTGTCAGGGCTATTCTCTTAGAGGTTGGATCTAAAAAAAATAATCTATATATTCCAACTATAAATCCTTCTGGAGCTGGTAGAACTGCTCCTCCTGGCCTCGTGCCAAGATTCACAAGTCCGTGACTGCAGCAGCATGGCTAACCATGTTAGCTCCAGTAAGGATAAGAAAGTCATTTGGGAAAGCTACGACACGCACAGAGGTTCGATCTACAAAAATAATCCACATATTTCAACAAGATATCCGTCTGAGGCCGATAGAACTCCGTGCCTTTTTGGATTACTACCAAAACAACCTGAGCTAGCATGACTGCAGGACAACGGATTGTTCTGGTAAGCTATCGGTTACGTTTTTTCGGCATTATATCAGGTTGTGATTTGGTTTCCCATCCATCCATTACCTGTACCTGCTTGTCCATGCAGGGTCGGGGGTGTTGTGGTTCAGCCTTTCCGGCTTACCGGCTGGGCGATATGACCTAAAATCAATATCACAATATATTGAGGAGTTCACCTCGATAACGATAAATGGACGATAACTACATGTATGCGCAAAAACAAAAGTTGTCCACTAGATGGGGCTGTCACTTGTATTACGTTGTCATGTTGTCATGTGACTCACCCCGGGACGTGAAAGCGGCGTGCAATGTAATAGCGCCGTTTTACCCGCAAGCTCATTCCCAACCGGCAGCAATTCTGACGCGAAACGGGAGCAAAAGCGTTCCACACAGCTGATCCCGCGAGGTAACAAAATCACGGGAGAATTGTGATTTTAGAAGTCCACACAATGACAAGCAAGGAGAATGTCAGCCACATGTAGCCAAAAAGGTCTGTGGTTTATTTTCTGTTTTGTTTAAATTGGCTACGGGGGTTTCACAGGAAATGACGTACTGCACATGCCTTTTATTTTGGACGTTTCCAGATGTTACACACTGCCTTCGTTTTTGACTTCCTGTCTGTCCCGATCTAAACTGCGGAGTTTGACGTGTTTCAGAAGCGTAGCACGTAAAAAATAGACTCGAGGCGTAATGATAGCGTCCCGTCGCTTCTGGGATGCCTCCAACACGTTACACATAGCTGCTGTTGGAAAGGATCCTGTCCACTATAACGGTGGCTAATTGCTGCGTAGTACGTTTCGCGGCTGTTTCGCGATGCTTTCACTTGCGGTGGAAAGCAGGGGTCAAGATGGTACAGCTTCTTAAAGAGACATGAACGTTGCCAACCTACACACATCTTTTCATTTTTTATTACCAAATTTATTGACATGGGGAAAATTATATCGATTAGAGCCAGAAATTCCGATAATGATACATTTTTGATTTATCGCCCAGCCCTAGCTTGCGGCTAATCCAAGTCAAACAGGCTAGGTGACCTAGCTGAATCCCTCCGACTCTCCGATATTTGTTCACCTCATCATTTTCCAGAGAAAAAAAGTTGACCAACTAGCAGAGGTTTCAGAATCTACATCTTACTGATTAAACATTGTTGTCTGCTATAATGCTAACGCAGGAAAATCGGAGCCACATATTGTTTACGCTAGTTGTCTGAGGGGAGTCCCTTGTGAGACGTAAGCAGTTGGTTAGCGCTAAAACCAGAATCTTTCTTCTGTTTTTACGTTGCTATTTAAAAACACTAGATCTTCCTAAAAATCAATTCAAAGTAAATTTGCCTCTGGCGAGTCTCTTTAAATGACGTTTTATTTCAACTTTTTTTTCTACCTGTGTCTGAACCCCCGTGCTTTGAAATGTGCACGTTTGCCTGCAGGCACACATCACTCCAGTGTGAGTGATCGCCGAGACGAAGCAGATCCCCGAGCAAAGACACGTGCACGCTGCTTTTTGCAATCCACAAACTCTGACAGACTTCAGGCTGCAGAGGGAGGAAGGAAAAAAGAGAACTCTAGTCTTTACACAACACAACCTTGTGTCATGGTAAAGCGAGACGCAGGTGTGTGTACACGGCCTTTGAATCAATAGACCTCTCCCTGAGATGAGGTTTTAACATTGTTGATCACACGTGCACGCTCAATCATCTGATAAATCCTGTGCTCTGGCAGCTCATCGCAGCAGTAAGGGTGTTTATAAATGATCACGAAGTCTCAAAAAGCTCTTAAATCATTTCCATTTAGCCCTGCGCTTGTACACGCCCATCATGCTGTTCGCTAGTTTAATGATCTCCCACTCGACTAATTAATCTAGCTACTGAACCTCACTGTCCTGCATCCACCATGTGCAGATTTTATGTCTCTGAACAGAGGTGGTTTTACATTTTAGTGTAGAAAAATGGTCCAACAAGCCATAAATATCTTTAAAGTGGGCCTACCCTTGTTATTTCAGTAAAACTGCAGTTGTCTCCAGTAGAGTTGTTATCTGTGGGGGAAACGCTCTGGCGTTCCTGTTTCAGGAAGTATAAGTTAGCTGGACGATTACGGGGCAGAACACGGCAGGATTTGGAGTGTTACTCATTAATATTCATGTTATTCATACATCTTGTCTCTGATTGGCTAACAACAACCCGACTCTTTCATTCATTTTGTCGGCGTGTGTCATGTATCGGTCTGTCGGCCTCGGCCACCATCCAGCTTCCAGCGTTTTTCTCAGCAGGTGGGACACGTGGGCCGTTTTGCTGCCTCAGTCTGCTCATGAAAAAAAGAATAATTCATGTTTTGTCATCATGTCAAGAGGCTGGATTGTAATTTGTGATTTTTGCTGTGTAATTATAGTATTTCCCTCAAGAGCTGAACTGATGAAGTTTCTCTGGCTGCTAGCCAGCTGAGAAACTGGAGTTCAGTCTAAGTGGTAGATTAAGTAAGGTGAATAAATTATTTGTTTTTTGGTTAATTTTATGGAAAAACAAACAGTTTCCTGCTGCAGCTCACTGTTTTAATGTATTCTGACATTTTACAAAAGAAGCACGAGTGTTGTTTGAATTCACTGGAAAAAGAACTCGAGGTCCTTTTCTCACTCGATGGTGGAAAGCTCAGTTCTGATTCTCAGACGCTCCACAGACGTCCATGTTCATTTCCTATGGACTGATTGCCTTAATAGTGCTTTAAAGATCTGTTTATTTTTGTAAATAAAAGCTTGTTGAGCCTTTGTTGCTTGGCCTTTACTTTTACACTACTGCCAGTAACCCTAATCCACCCAACTCTCCAAATGTAATTAGGCATTTAAAATGGACTTAGAATGGACTTCTGTCTTTTTCTATTTTCCAATTTAGTGTCAACTTATTACAAAAATAATGTATGTATATATATATATATATATATATTATATGTGTGTATATACACACATATATGTATAATTATTATATATATATATGTGTATATATACACAGTGTATATATACACATATATATGTGTATATATACATATATGTGTGTATATATACACACATAAAATATATATATATTATATGTGTGTATATATACACATATATATGTATATATACACACATATATGTATAATTATTATGTTTATATATGTGTATATATACACAGTGTATATATACACACATATATATATTATATGTGTGTATATATACACATATATGTGTATATATACACACATATATGTATAATTATTATGTATATATATGTGTATATATACACAGTGTATATATACACATATATATGTGTATATATACATATATGTGTGTATATATGTACTTGGTTTAAGAAACGTGGTACTGGTGCATCCCTGATGCTTTCCTGTTCATAACTAAGGAACGACTTTATTAGTTACAGGTGCGTTTCGATAAAGTCTTAATTTTTTTAATAAGGTCTTAAATTGTTGTAAAGGTATTGAAATGCACTGTGAGGTTTCCGCGTATACCCTGCAGCACTAACATCTATCTGTAAATGAGCAGCTGATAAACAGACGTGTTTCTGCAGGTGGTACGGAGGCCCACTGTGAAGGTTGTACAGAGTACTGCTGTGATGGATCACCACCTTTCTGCTGCTCCTACTACGCCTATGTGGGGGACGTCCTCTCGTAAGTTCACATCTTACTGAAATGTTGCTTTTCTGAACCTTTTTGAACAGAAAAACATCACGTAATTCACTCACCTAGTGATTTATTTTACTTTTAACAACGCTCGCTGTAAAGAAATGACTGTAAATGATGATTTCTTTTTATGTGAAGCTCAGTTGACGTCAGTGGCCAATCTGGACAGACACCTTCATGAGGTTGGGGAGGAAAGGGGCTTATTTGAGCTGCTCTAACAGCCTTGGTTGCCTGGAAGCCCTCTATTATCTCCTGCTGGAAGTAAAAAGTCCAGAGTGCATTATCTGGTGTCTCGAGCTGCTAACGGCACAAAACTTGGAGGAACAAGTGCTTCTCCGTGCTCATTTTTCTGTTTTAGGATTTAAAAGCCACCAGTTGGTGAGCAGATATATGAAACATTTTTTCTTTTGATTCTGGCTGAAAGATTCAAATTAGAGAGGACTAATTCACACACCAGCTGTCCTTCAGCAAACCAGAAGGCGCTGCAGAGGATCTGACCTTTTGATCTCCTGCTGTCGTTACTCATCACAGCAGCTGCAGCGCTAGCTGTCAGACTTTTGTTTGCCCTGAAGACAAAGCTGCGGTTGTCAAACTCTCTCCTCTTATTTTCAGTCTTTTTTTTTTATCGTGGAATATCTCGAGTTGCTGATGTTGAAGTCTGCGAGGGCTGAATCTGACGTGCTGACTAACTCTGACCACCAACGTTTTACAGACCTGCTAATGAGCCTTTTCCTGTTTTATAGTGCCAATTCACAGACTCCTCTGCAGCGATTACCCACGTTGTGACACACACACACACACACAGCTGAATTACATCAGCTGATGTGGTTATCTCCATGACAGCAAACGTAGAAGTAACGACAGAGGAGGGAGTGTTTGAGGAGGCTCATTGTGTGTGTGTGTGTGTGTGTGTGTGTTTTACAGGGGCACCGCTATCTCCGGTATCGTGTTCGGCGTGGTGTTTCTGATGGGGGCGGTGGCGGCCTTGTTCCTGTGCGTGTGTGTGTGCTTGAAGAACGGGCGTGGCGCTCGGGTCGGGGTGTTCCGCACCTCCTACATCAACACGGTGACCCAGGGCTATCCAGGTGGGTCAGAGCTCACAACCACAGGGATCCCATCAGTGAAGGTTGCTTAGGAGAGGATGCTTTGAGCCACTCTGCTAGGGATGATACTCACACAATCCAGACCCGGATAAAGGGACGATAATGATGAAACAATGTTATTGTGAAGCATTCCTCAGTCAGTAACCATTGTAGCACAAGTGATGAGATCAGAAAGTGAGACTGACAACATCTGAAAATAATAGAAAGAAGGGAAAAAACTACCTAAAGGGATTCTGTGCTACTTTATCAGAGCATAACTTTGCCACAGGGCTCAGTTTTCGGCCCCCTTTATGTATCATTTGCATCAATAATCTAAGTATAATTGTGCCAGATGCAACTTGCATTTTTATACTGATGACGTAGTTAATTAAAGCTGTGGCTCAATTTAAAGATGCACATATGAACACAGTGTGAAACAGTGAATTCAATTCAGTTTATCTACACAGCGCCAAATCACATCAAGAGTCGTCTCAAGGCACTTTACAAAGTAAACATTCCAGTTGAACCTACTTAAAGTTTCCTATGTAAGGAAACCCAGCATCAAGTCACTGACTTGTGTCAGTGACTTTGCAGCAATCCCCATACTAAGCAAGCATGTAGCGACAGTGGAGAGGTAAACTCCCCTTTAACAGGAAGAAACCTCCAACAGAACCTGGCTCAGTGTGAGCAGCTATTGTGTTCTTTTTAAAATATGATCGGTCACTCTGAGTTTCACATGCAGGCTGAAGGTGAAGATGGTCTTCAAACAGGGTTCCTACAAGGTCTTAAAAAGTCTTAAAAGCACTGAATTTCTGAATTTGGAAGTAATACCTTGAAAAGCCTTGAAAAAGTCTTGAATTTATCAAATACTCGAATATTTTGAATAAATTCCTCGAATCATTTTACTAGGCTTCGTTCATTTTGCGCAAATGTATCTCCTGAATTAACCGCCAAAAGAAAATGAACGCAGCTTTATGTCCATCTGTAAAATTTGCATGCATGAACTCATCCACCTTGGCTCAAGACTGCGAAAGGCTGTGATCATTTAACAACCAGGAGAGAACAGAGTGTGTCTCGGCTAGTAGAAGCTAACTGTTAGCAATAGCAACTCTGTAACATGACACGTTCAGGCTTGTGTTTTTTTGTGGAGATTAAAACATCAATGTTGCATTTTTTACCCAAGAAAAAAGAGTGAATAAAGGCAGNATTGTAAAAGAGTTTAAATATGGTATCTAAATGATATGTTTTATGAAAGTAATTAAGTCTCCACAAACTAAGCAGAAGGGGGTTGTTTTCAGCACCTGGGAGGTTTGTGGGGGTTGAAGACCCTAACATGTGGTTAAAGGTAGGGGTCCTTCTGCTCTTATCATCACATTAGGCCAAGTGAGGATAAGATTTAAGGGTTCTGGTCCAGTAACTCTTCATTGGGTTGATCATTGATGAGAATTGACATGATAATGGTGTCTTGTAGGGGTGTTAATGGGATGATGGAGCATTGGAACAATCTCTTAACTCATTGTTTTGTTGTTGGTTGCTTCATTTAGCCCGACGTGTGAGCTCCGTGTCACCGCGGGTCATCACGGTGGTCTGACTTCTCTTTGATCTTCACACAGAGGTCCTGATGACGACTGCACAGACGCAAATGCAGGTACGCTGAATCAAGCGCGGCAGCGTTACCAGGGTAACACAGGAAATCTCGGGCTGCCTTCAAAATAAAAGCACAAAACAGGGTAAATTCTATGGAGACTAATTTAGAAAATAAATTACATTGTTACTACATTTAGCTTATTATTATTATTATTACTATTATTATTATTATTATTATTATTAATAATAAAGTCTCTAGAAGTAGACTTAGACATCCCAGGTGTAAAACTGAGCGCTATCGTATATCTTTCATCCCCTCTGCTGTAAGAGTGTATAACTCCTCAGTTTAAGCTGTGCTGGTATCATCCTGGTACACAATAACACCAATGCAATATTCAGTATGTGTTCTATACTTGTGCAATACCGGATTCAGATTGTTGTCTGTGTCTCTAATGGCACTTACACACTAGCACCGGGTCGGCTCCGATCGGTCCGCCTCAGTCGGCCCCGGCCCTGCCAGGTTGTTTACACACGTCTTCCAGGACACCCTTTGGAATGCGGACGTGATAGGCGGTCTCAGAAATGCGCGCGAAAAATTGGTGCGAATATATCAGTGATGTGGGTGGGTCAAAGGAGCGCGAAGTCCGCGGTCTCTTCCTTATTAAACAAAAAGCTGCGTGGCAGCAGTGTGTCAGTGTGTATGTGTGTGTGTCTGTGTGTGTGTGTGTGTGTGTGTGTGTGCGCGCGCGCTGCGCTCATCACAGCAGACAGGAACAGAGAAACGGCTGCGTGGGTCAAAGGAGCGCGGAGAATTCTGCGGTCTCTTCCTTATTAAACAAAAAGCTGCGTGGCGTCAGTGTGTGTGTGTGTGTGTGTGTGCGCGCGCGCGCTGCGCTCATCACAGCTGACGGAAACAGATAAAACAGCTTCAGTCAGAAGCTTGTTAACTCCTCCGCATTCAGAGTGATAATGAAGCGCGCATGGGGGAAGCCCCCGCTGGCGGATTCTATCCGCTAATCGGAGGTTCCCCCTAAAGGTAGGCGTGAATTTGAGCCGACCAATGAGTCGGCAGTGGGTGTGTTGGCCCGGTTTTTGGTGCGAGTCAGACCACCTTCAGATGAGGGCCGAAAACACGTACGGTTCAGCCCCAAAAATCCCCGGGCCACCCGGATGTGAAAGGAACATACCCAATCCCGCCCGGTCCGAGCCGGTGCTAGTGTGTAAGCGCCATTACAGTATGCTGCATAGTGTTGGTACCAAGTTTGTTTTCATCTTTTATTTGTGGTTTTTTTAGTGATCTAAGATTACAATACTAGATTACTGCCTATGTATATACATGTATCCTTGTTTTTATCTTTCTTCTAATTACCCTTTGAGTGATGGTGCTGCTGTGACAAGTGAATTTCCCCACTGTGGGATCAATAAAGTCTATTCTATTCTAATAATAATAATAATAATAATAATAATAATAATAATAATAATAATAATAATAATCCAATCTAGATATTTAAAACTAAACCTAAATATTTCGTCTAAACTAAATATGAAAAGTTACACATAAAGGGTGAAATGTAAATGTGGCTGTTTAAAACTACACATTTTGCTACCATATAGTTCAGACTTTCTTAAAAACTGATGTAGACCACCAAATGAAAAATTATGGTATGGAGAGCCCCTAACTAACATGTCAGAATCCCTCAGTCTGTTTACCCATAGATTTATTATTAACACAGGGAGAACCAAACAACCTAAAATTACTGAAAAATATATGCCTGCAATGCAGAAGTTAAACCATAGATAGCTCTAGGATAAGATTTAAGTCCCCTTCAAATAAACAAATACAGCCATAATAATAATAATAATAATAATAATAATAAGTGTTTTTCCAGAATTTTACTGATCTTTGTAGTTATTATCTTGCTGTAAAAACTGAAGTAGACTACATGTGAAGTGACATAAATTGGGTTACAAAAATCAGTGTGAAACAGTCACACGCCATTTTTAGTTGAAAATCTAACATAAAACATTTTACATAATACCATGTAATAAATTATACCACATATAAATAATAAAACTGAAAACAAGCGAAAGATATTTGTTAAACTGCAAATTTGGCTATGATGGGTCTGTTTTTGTTTTATTTTGAAAGTGACACCAGAGGTGGATTTCCGCCTTGCGTCTGACTTTACATCCGGTGTAAACTCGGGGTAATTTGAGCGAGCTGGAGGCGGAGAGAGGGGGCTATAAACGCTCAGCGGCGCGGCAGTCAGTGGAGGTGCGCAAACCAATCCGAGAAGAAGCTCACATGTCGGGGGAAAACAAACGCGGAGCTCCGCTTCTTTAGGTTCCGGAGCGCGAGCGAAAGTCGCTGCTGCCTCGTTAACTCAACTTCATCCCAGAAGACACGTCGGGACGTTTTTTGGGTCTTTTTGGCTAGCAAGTTCTGCCAAATTAAGAAAATAAAAGCATGATGGAAAACTCCTGGAGCAAATGGAGGACGGTTAGATGTAAATGGCTGAGAAACTCGCTGCTGCTGTGTTTATTATCTGGTAAGTTGAACACTTTCATACATAATTACATTTAATTATGTTTATTTAATCAGATAACCTCAAATCAACACGCAGAGAGAGAGTGGGTCTTTTACTGTGAAAGAGTGCATGGGTCTGCAACCTTTACCGTCCAGGTTAATTTTAGAGCCACCACTGTTACAGGAGCTTGTGTAAAATAAAAAACACCATTTGTATTATTTTGCATAAAATCTACGGAAGAGGATTATGGCTAATGACAAAAAACTATATTTTTTTCTCAGAATTCTAAGAATAACAAGATAATTCTGAGATTAAAGTTAGAAATCTTAGATTTTTCCTCATGCATAAATTTTATTTATTTTTTTATTTATTCTTTATTTAACCAGGAAGGTCCCATTGAGATTAAAAACCTCATAAATATTTACTATAAGAGATTAAAGCACAATTTCCCCATATTATTAGGTTTTAAAACTAAGAAAAGGTAAATAAAACACATGCAAAATGAGTATGTTTGTTTATATTTGCATAAAATGATGAAAAAAATAACAAATAGATGTAAAAGTATTACTGGTACGTCTAGTATCATTCTGTTGTAGAAATTCAATGAAATTATTCCATGAAAAGCAGAACAAACAGGCATTTAAATTATATCTATACTTAAAATTTGTCACCAAAGATTTTAAGAGCCATGGTGGAAGATCCAAAGAGCCACTTGTGGCTCCAGAGCCACAGATTGCAGACCCTTGAGCTGGAGAAAAGGCACGGAGGAGGGGGGGCAAAGGACATGGTGCCCATTGTCTGTCAGCGTGTGGACAGACAGGAGCCAGGACCTCTGAGGACCACCCAGCCTGAGCTCCGCAGGAGCCTACCAGTGGGAAGTGTCCCAGCTTTTCCTCGGGGAGGTGGTGTTAAATTAAAGGGCTGAGTCACTGCTGTGAGGGACCCCCTCCCAAAAAAAAGAATTCTTATTCTAATTTAGTTAGCGAATTTCAAAAATCGTCCTAACTCAGCTTTCTCCCTTAAAGGTACTGGCCAGACTCTGCATGAAAACTGTAGAAATTCAGCGTAACTACACTTTACCATCTATATAAAAAATAAACTGGGTTCAGTTTTTCATTTTCTTTAGCAATTTAGTCATAAATCATTATAGAAAATC
>SSNS01000597.1:226068-287312 GCA_006937985.1 Aphyosemion australe
AAGTATAATTGTGCCAGATGCAACTTGCATTTTTATACTGATGACGTAGTTAATTAAAGCTGTGGCTCAATTTAAAGATGCACATATGAACACAGTGTGAAACAGTGAATTCAATTCAGTTTATCTACACAGCGCCAAATCACATCAAGAGTCGTCTCAAGGCACTTTACAAAGTAAACATTCCAGTTGAACCTACTTAAAGTTTCCTATGTAAGGAAACCCAGCATCAAGTCACTGACTTGTGTCAGTGACTTTGCAGCAATCCCCATACTAAGCAAGCATGTAGCGACAGTGGAGAGGTAAACTCCCCTTTAACAGGAAGAAACCTCCAACAGAACCTGGCTCAGTGTGAGCAGCTATTGTGTTCTTTTTAAAATATGATCGGTCACTCTGAGTTTCACATGCAGGCTGAAGGTGAAGATGGTCTTCAAACAGGGTTCCTACAAGGTCTTAAAAAGTCTTAAAAGCACTGAATTTCTGAATTTGGAAGTAATACCTTGAAAAGCCTTGAAAAAGTCTTGAATTTATCAAATACTCGAATATTTTGAATAAATTCCTCGAATCATTTTACTAGGCTTCGTTCATTTTGCGCAAATGTATCTCCTGAATTAACCGCCAAAAGAAAATGAACGCAGCTTTATGTCCATCTGTAAAATTTGCATGCATGAACTCATCCACCTTGGCTCAAGACTGCGAAAGGCTGTGATCATTTAACAACCAGGAGAGAACAGAGTGTGTCTCGGCTAGTAGAAGCTAACTGTTAGCAATAGCAACTCTGTAACATGACACGTTCAGGCTTGTGTTTTTTTGTGGAGATTAAAACATCAATGTTGCATTTTTTACCCAAGAAAAAAGAGTGAATAAAGGCAGAGGAAGAGTTGCATTGCTGTTAGCCAATCAGAGGCAAATGTTGGCTTATCATGAACATTAACTCATTAACTGCCAGCGTTGTGAGCGTTTTTACTGTTTTTTGAAGAGTCACAGAACATTGTGCTCTATGATCATGTAAACGCCAAAACTACCAAAAGAAAGAGTAGACTCACTTCTTACATCAGGAAGAATCGCCGTATTTCTCGCTTTATCCGTTCGTTCACAATCTGGTGCCCAAGCGCCGCTGCAGACGCATTTCCGGTTCGGTGCATCTTTTTTTCACAGCAGCGGCCCAAAACAAACTCGTAATCCATTGATTTTCCACTTCTTGATCACGTGATGTGTGACATACACGGATGAAGATCCGCTTTAGAGACGTGATGTTTGTTCTCACAGTGCGGGGGCTCGCTCTGACGCCCGCCCCGTAAAAAAAGGGAAATGACGACTATAGTCGTCATTGGCAGCCAGCGGTTGGATGTGAAAAGACGACTTTAGTCGTCAATGGCAGGGAATGAGTTAATAAGATTCCAAATCACTCCTTCTAAATTCTTCTGACCTGAAACAAGAGCGCGAGAGCTTTGCATCCACAGAAAATGACTCACAAGGCAGCCATTCATTCTAGAGACCACAGCACATTTATTAAATAATGAGTGTATGCCCATTTGATCATATTCTTTAGGTTAACTCTAGGGGTGCTCTGATCCAATCACGTGATTTTTAAAGGATCTGAATCGGGTGAAAAAGATTGGATTTAGCCTTTTAAAACAACAAACGTGACTTTTTAAATTCATTCTGAGAGAGATTTTCAAATGGAATAACAATTTCTAAGTTTTAATTTCATCAAGTTCCTCTATATCGATATTCTTTGTTTCTTGGATGAAGACACCATAATGTCACTTTTTACAACAGGCAGGGATTCAGACACCAATGAGCAGCTGTTAGCTAGCAGGCTAATGCAGAGTTTACGTGTCTCCCGAGAGAAAGATACGCTAATAAACAAAAAGAACTTGCCGACAGACAGCAAGACAGCACCTGAGCCACAAGCAGTTGTCAGTGCTGTACAGGAAAAAGTTTCCCAGCCAGCGGTGGTGCCGCGTTCCTGCCCTGTCGTGAGCCATTTTGGCGGTTGGGCCACCGGGAATCGTCCTGATTCTCCCAATGGCCAGTCCATGCCTGATGCCAAGTATTCTTCACTATAATATTCTGAAAACTGTAAAAATAAACTTCAAGTATACTGCCTCCGTCTTTCTATAAAAGAAGTATATTCATAGTACACTTGAAGAAATTACCTTTTGCTAAGGGTACGGCAAACTGGAGGTTCTCTTTGGAAGAGAGGAGGACGGATGGGATCAGGAATGAGTCCATCAGAGGGACCGCTCATGTTAGATGTTTTAGAGGTAAAGTCAGAGAGGCCAGACTGAGATGGTTTGGACATGTCCAGAGGAGAGACGATGATGCTGAGGTTGGAGCCACCAGGCAGGAAGCTGAGAGGAAGACCAGAAAGGAGATTTGAGGATGTGGTGAAAGAGGAGATGTTAGTTGGTGTGAAGGTAGAAGATGCATAGGACAGGACTAAATGGAAACAGATTGAGTCTCTGTGGCATCCTCTGAAGAAGAAAAAGGCTGCAATCTTCAGACTGTTGTCTTCGCTGGTTGTTAAACTCTTTGTGTACAAGTTCACTTGTTGTTTTTGGTTTTATTTGTACGACTTGAACTTGGCTGAAGAGTGTTTGTCCACTCAGCACCAAAGTTTCATTGAGTGGTGTTGAATCAGAACGCAAGTCCTTGAGGCCGACTCCCTAACGTGCAACGGTTCAAACTGCTGCAACTCTATTCAGTTCTGTTAACGTGATCTTTTTTGTCCCTGAGTTTTTCTGTAATCCTAACCGTGGTTTGATACCTCGGCCAGGTCTCCATTTAAAAAGAGGCTTTAATCTCAGTGGACTCAAGGTTTCATAAAAATAAAAAAGGTCCTCCTTGAGCAGAGACTTCTAAATAAAAGTCTGAAAATGTTTCTGCAATAATATCTTCCTCCACTCTGGCTTTGAACAGAAAATCCTGAATGCAGAGTGGATTGTTTTCTAAAACATCACTCTTCTTCTTCTCTTTAGGCTTTTTCAGCTCAGGGGTCGCCACGGCCAATCATCTGTCTCCATTTAGTTCTATCTTCTGCTCCTTCACCACATCCATAAATCCCAGCCTTTCATTTCATTCCCTTTTATCACACCTGACACTTTTCTCCACCCATTCCAACCTGCTTCACATACTTCATCTCCTTTGCTCCCCATTGCTTTGGACCGTAGACCCTAAGTACAGAAAGTCCTCTACCTTCTGTCACATCACCTTTCCACTCGTGTCCCTCTCACGTTCCTCTATAAAATACCAAACGTAGCCATTTTTCTTCTTTCCCCTCCTGTTACAGTCTGTACCTGCTGGAGGGGATGAAGCAGCTACCTTTTCATCTTGTTCTCACAGGTGTATTGTCTACACTTCAGAGCTGGTGTGTTTGTCACTCACCCACCTTAGCATTGATATATCTCCCTCATTATTTATTTATCATGTTTCATTCTGAGCCCTGTATCTCCTTCATGGCACACTGAGCGAGCTCCTTTCACACGGCCCTGCAGCCGTGATCGTTTTTCACGAAGACGCTACTCGACCTGATGCAGCATGAACGTGTTGTGTGAAGCAGCAGCAGGACTTTCTGTTAAAGGGGACTTCAACACAACTCCTCCTTTCCTATAAAGTCTCCTTCTTTAATATTTATTATAATTTATCCCGACTGACCTGATAAAGAACAAAACCAAGTCTGCTCAGGCTTTTCTAGGTGCTGTTTCTCTGTCCCACCACTAGATGGAGGTAGTGACGCATTAAACTCTAGAATAATCCAGAGCAAGTGAAAACCTAACATTTCTTTCTTTTTCTTGATCCCAGATTCTCCACCGCCATACAGTTATAGTTACGAGATGTACCCCCAACCTGTACACCCCCCACCCTACAGCCCAGCCCTTCCTCAGGAGCGAAGCTACTCCCCACCTCCACCTTACCCCGGATACGCCCTGAAGTGAATCCCCGTCTCTCATTCCTTGGATTTGGACCCGGAGACGGCTTCACGTCCAACGCTGTTTTGATCAAACCTTTCTTTAAACCTGATGAACAGATATTGAAGAGAGGCAGAATTGCTTGAAGCGGGAGCAGCAGTGATGGGAATAATGATCCAAGGAAAATGTGGGTCAAGACGAGGCTGCTAGTGCTCGCTAATAATAAAAATGATTCCTAACCAGCTGTGCTAATCACAGGGACTGGCTCGCTTTAAAGAAGGTGAAGACCACAAAGGGAGGGGAGCCTCGTTACCACTGGAGTCACTCTGAACACTTTTCTGTTCCACGTGTTGATTTTAAACGGGATGTTTAAAGGCCTGGAGTGATTTTTGACTTTTAAATGAAAAACTTGATTTGCAAATCTGATTGAAACGAGTCAGGCCTGGATGTGCAGTCACAAAGACTTTATCTGGAATGTTTTAACTGGAAATGACTGTGAATTGATGAATAATCATTAAATTATCATGTTTTTGGTTTTTTTACTTGTTCATGACTGTTGTGAATCCAAGATGATTTTTTTTAATAAACACTGGTTCCAGTTTGTTGGCGTTTGAATTTCGTCCACTGAATATGTCGTCTTCTTCTGTTGTTTAATGGCGAGTGGCAGCTACCTTCTAGGTGCATTTCCACCACCTGCTGTGCTGGAGGGTTGTTACATAAGAGCAAACAAATAAAATAAATTCTTCATACTTAAACAACCACCTTCACTTTCCTTCCAGCTGTCTCCGAGTTTTCTTCGGCTCTCTGGATGTTTTATACAATAGCAAACCTGACGGATGCTTCCCTATTAAATGAAGCATATTGAGTCCAGTATGACCCATTCTCAACCGTGATGTTGTTTTTGATCTTTACAAAATTACATTTCCCTACTTTTTTCTGAATTTGAAACAAACCGTCCCGTCCTTCCCGTCTCCCACTGATGTTGCCACTCCACCATGACCCGTGCTTTAATAGTTTTCATTACTGAACGGTATGTCTATGAAGGACCTCTGCTTTAAAGGTTGAATAAGGAACATTTTAATAAAAAGCTATATTTGTAGAAAATAATACGTCCACGGGGCGTTTAGAAGTGTGCGGAATGAATTAGCTGGGTATTGTGGCTAAATTCATAAATCGATTCGATTATTGAGTCATAAGGCTCTGAATCGATTAATCACGATTCGACTCAATTCGATTTGATTAAATTCAGTCTGGTCTTAAATATTAATTTTTGCATAGGATCATATAGCATTGTCGCTACTGCGTGTTTTACTTTAACTTTCTCTTGATATGTGCATTGAGCGTCTTTACGTTCTTTTAGCGGCTTATTGTTGGAATTGAGTGTTGCTGAGGTAGAAAATGACATTTCTATCATTTAGACGAGCTTCTTCCCGTTAAGTAGATGTGTAGTTTGTGTATATTGGTACACATTAAGCATGTTTTTGGAACGTATTTGTACCCAGAAGTGCCTGCAGATCCGGTCCCAGGTCTGTCTGATTCAAGGGGAAATAAATCGATCTTAGGCCTGATGAATCGATTTTGCAAAATTTCTATGAAATCGATCGAAAATTTATTATTTTTTTCCCCAGCCCTAGCATGAATGTATAGTTTTTGCTTTAAAAGCTATATTTTAATTAAAAAATAATCAAATATTTATTTTGACGGGTTTATTTTTACATCTACCAGCCACTAGAGAGCAACGTTGCGGTAAAACGTCCGCTCTGCAAGGCGACGCTGGGACTGTGTAAAATGGCGGCCTCGACAAGTCAAGCAGCTGATTCTGAGCCTAGAAGATGTTCTAATGGTAAAAAAAACTTAGTAGAAATTAGTCCTTACCCTGTACGATTCTTCACTGGACATGGTGCTGGCTGGTCACTTCATGTATCAGCAGTGAACCAGCATCAAGACGGCTGGAAAATTTGTTCTGTTGTTGCAATACTACCTATAAACACTAGATGACGCTATAGTGTCCATGTTCCATATTCAAGCTTTAATGACTTCTTTGCATAATAGTCATTTCCCTCCACCCCTTTAGTGCCGAAACCCAAAGACATCTGAGCTCTAGGTTTATTTGTTGCAGTCTGAACAAAGATTTATATATTTCATATAATATATCCAGTCTGCCGTTTGTAGACATCGACTTCACAGATGATAATGCTGAGAACAAATCTGAATTCCTTTCTTAATTCTATTTGGTTCTATCTACTGTAGACTGGAAGATGTTGCCAACATTTCCACCGTATATACTGATAGGTGATCTGGCGTTCTTTCCCTTGAACAAATTCCTAACTGCGGTATAACGAAAGAAAAACCTGTTTTTCCCTTTTCCGTTTCTTTTGAACCATCTGTGTAAATATGCAGAAATGAATGATGAGCTGTTCTTAACCTGCCTACAGTGATTCTGTACCCAAAATGGGTTGGCAGTATATAAAAACTTCTTAATCTGTAACTTGTCGTGAATTTGCATCTCCCACTTTTGCAATTTCCAGATACCACTTTTAGTCTTCGTATTTCCACCTTCCCAGCATGGATTAAGCACCTTTTAACAGGGTGATCTGCAGCCTTGCATCCTAGCCCAGTAATTTAAAGCCAGTTGTTTAAATCTAAGCTGTATTTGGGATTTCTCCCATTTCTACTTGAACCAATACCATTGGTATAGACCTGATAGCACCACAACAAACTCTCACAGCTTAGTTTTGATCTTTTTCAATAATGTTTTGGATGCTGAACTGTATACTATACAACCATAGTCTATAACTGATCTAACCATTGTTTTAAAGCCACTCCTACCCTCTCAAACACCTCATGTTTATCGTCTTTTTACACATTTCCTCTATTTTATTAATATTCTCTTTCCATGTTAGTTTGGTATCAAACATAATTCCAAGGTATCAAAAACGTTTTATCTGTTCCAACTCCTTACCATACAATCTTAGATTATCCATTACAGTCTTCTTCCTGGTAAAAAAAAAATACTTTTTGTCTTTTCCACCAAAAAATTAAATCCCCATATGACCAGTTTTCCACTACTCCAATTGCTTCCTGCATTTTCTGTTGCATACGTTTAATATTTCTACCCCTTTTCCACAACGCTCCATCATCAGCAAAGAAATGCATTAACCACATTATGGAAAACATCATCTATCATAATAGAAAACAGTACAGGACTTACTTGAGGGGTTCCATTATCCACTTTATATCCATTTGAAACTGTGTTTCCTATTTTCACTTGAATCTTCCTATTAAATAAAATTCTTTAATCCAATTATGCATCCGTCCTGTGATTCCTAACCTCGGCCGATCTATCGGCCTCAATCTCAGGTTTTTCTCAAGATCGGTGCACCCCTAGTTAATGTTAAAGCAAATCATTGCTATAGAATAATTTTGGACAAACGTGTCAAAACAGGTACAAAAGTTTTTTTTTTTTTTTCAAAATTAGAAAAATGAAAGTCAACAAATATGATTTTGTAGTTCAAACAGCAATGCTAATTATGTTCATTTATATTTGAGAACATTACCTCATGTCCAGTTGAAACTGGTATTGTTTCGTGAGTATTCATATTGGTTTTCTTAATAAAAGGAAATTGAAATATTGACGTAATCTGCTTATAGTTAAGATAAAATCGGTATCGGCAAGTCAGGTTTTTCTCAAGATCGGTGATCGGCCAAAAACTGCAATCGGTGCACCCCTAATCCTTTCACAATAACGTCTCCACCTTTCTCTTTTTGCCCTTTTAATAATCTTCCACGCCTCAACTTGTAATCTTTTATACTGTAATAAATTTTGAACAGTATGGGTCCTTAGTAATCTAGACATTTATTTCTAACTTTAATAGCTTTCTCACAGTTTTCTGACCACCATGGCACATTTTTATTATTTATACTACCTTTACTTTTTGGTATTGACATTTCTGCAGCTGTACATAAACCTTTGTGCTATCTCTATCTCATCATTCATCTCGATCTTCACTGAATATGTCAGAAATAAATGACTAAAATAATTGGCTCGTGAGGGTCAGGAAGATAACACGTGTGTGATTTAGGCTGCGCGTGCGTTCTAATCCCACTCGGCTGTGGTCAGGTGATCTGACTCGGAGCAGCTGTGCTGTTTCAGTACCACTCACCGTCAGACAACGGGAGTCACCGGCGGCGAGCACACGGCTTTTTCCTAATCGCACTCTTTTCGGAGAAAACCTCGCCTTTTGGAGCGTTGTTTCAGCGAAGCGTCATGGGGGAGCGAGTGGCTTTACTGCTGCTGGTTGTAGCGGCGTCGGCTCTGGCCCTGGAGGTAAGAAAAACATCGCTTTCTATGGCGTACATTTCAATTTTTCGATCATATTGTGGCCGTTAGCTTGGTGAAGCTAGTTGGCGTTAGCTAAAGATTAACCGGAAGTTGATGTGTTGTACCGTGAAAGTTAATACTCTTCATTTTTTAAATGAAAGAATATAACACAAATATATCACTGAACTACACTTGCAATTAATTACATTAACAAATGTTAGTTTAAGAAGATATTAAAACATATTATGTTAATATAGGCACGTTAGTTCTTAACCAGAACGATATTGTTTTATTTTGAAGGTTCAAACCGGATGTTCCATTTAAAGCTTCATATTTTGACATTACAGGAATTCTTTGGTATTTCTACCCTGAGGTCAGGTGTTTTTTAGGTTTACGAAACATTTTTCTGGATTTTTTTATTGTTTTCCCATAACCCATATATCTGAAAGCGGAATATATTTAATAATAACTCATAAAATAAACAGTGAAACATCTGCGTCGCTCCTTTTTTTGTAACAACCCTCTAAATAAATCTAATCTATTTTATTTAGACAATTATAACGCAAGGAATCTCCGCCACGTTTCATTTAAAGGTGCGACCACATTACTTTGTGTTGGTTTGTGGCTTAAACTAAGCGGCAACATGTCTCTGTGATTTTAATTGTAGAAATAAGTTGTTTATTCCGAGCTTATTGACATTACTCCTATATTTACTGACCGTTAATATATATTCATATCAGTGAAAAATACCAGCACTCAATAAAGATGGATAACCATTTATTGTCTCATTTTCCATAACCAGAGGGCTAATATTTAGATGTGGGCGTGTTTTGGGAACAGAAACGCGTTTGTTTATTTAATCGTCTTGGAACGAAAACGTTCTTGTCCGGTTTTGGTTCTGATCAGCAGTACAAATGACGATCGGAGATGGGGTTAATTTGGGAAACAAACATTTCTGACGCCCTCATATTTCAGTTCCATGGTTAGAGAATAGAGAGGTAAGATGGCGGCGGTGCACTGCAGCATTTATGGAGGGTCGGGAAGCCAACAGGAGATTTAAACATCAACCTACTTATCAGCCTTCACTCGGGGGGTTTACTACACACCCTACCTTTTTATTATGACTCATGACTTTAAAGAAAAATGAAAAATAAGCAAGAACTGCGTAGAAATCACAGCTCGTGTGTTTGTGGGAATGTCGCTTTGTGGAAAACTACACTGTAAAAAATGTCTATTTCCACCTCGTCATCCATTGTAGCTAATTCACTGTGAAATCTGTTGTTGTACCCATTTTTAACATTTCCACATATTGTGGATTAATAAAAAAAAGTCAATTAAATTAAAAAGCAAACAAAAGTCATTAATATACTTTTTAAATAAATTATTTCATTTCAGAACATTCAGTATTTCATTTAAGTCAGGCATGTCCAAAGACACCTGGGGAGTCATTTATGGCCCTCGGATTGTATTTCTAGAATCTAGGGCCGGTGTCGGTACCAGATCTGCTTGGGTGCCAGATTGGCTTGGGGTCCTTCGCCTGCCGATGATGACGTCAAACTACGGCAAATCCACTCGGATTTCACACATAAGTTTTGGAAAGAGTTTAGCAGTTTTGTCTTGTTTCTTACCGCCTAAATATTTGCTTTATAGCTGTTTTTGTTAATAAAACACCATATTGTCGTAGTTTTGTAAAGAATGTGAAACTACATAAAACCAACACCAGACTTCCAAAAAGCACAACAGTTTTTATATGTGGAAAAATTGTAAATGCATTTACAGAATTAGCAGCCATTTCTGTTTTTATGTGGAATTCTGTATATTTTGTTAGTTCTTAAATCCATTCATTCATTCAAAATGTTGCTATTTGTTCAATAAAGTTTTTTTATTTTTTATTTTGCCCCTTTTCATCAAAATCAAGAGCTGCTGAGGATCTCTGTTTATCAATTGATATTTTTGCTTTTATTTTACGTTGAGAGCCGTCAATGGTTCGTGGCCAGACTATATATACACATATATAGGATGGCTTGCCAGGCTAACAACCACAAGGACTACAACCGAAATTTTGTTCAAACCAATCAAAATCTTCATTGTCAACGTGCTACCATAACTTTTATGAACGTGGTATCGTAACTTCTGTAAGTCTTACGTTCAGCCAATCATCTAGTGTGACGTCACCGGCAGACGCAGGACCCCGAGTTGATCTAGCACCCGAACAGATCTGGTACCGACACCGTTTCTCAATTTGTGTACTCGTATGAACTTGTGTACTCACATACTTGTGAAACGTTAATGATGGCCCAAGTACTGTTCAAATCCTAAGTACGTTTTATGGCAAGTTTGCTCAAAGTTCCCGGATGTGTTCTTGCTCCGCCCACTGTATCGAGGACGTATTAATGCATCCTTCTGTGGACTTACAGGACAGCAAAGTCTCATAATGCTTTGCGCTGCAAACCGTCTGAACGTCAGATAAAGCTCATAACTGTAGTGTTTTATATCAGAAATACTAATAAAGAAATATAAAGTTGTCTGTTAATGTAGATAATAGGGCTGTAACAATATTGGCAATATCGTCGTATGGCCACAATATCGTACAGTACGTCTTGAGGTCAAATTAACACTTTTCAGTCCGCTCCACTGGAGCATAGCAAAGTAAACTACATAGACCATGATCCTTTGCTTCCATGTCATTGGCCAGTTTGTCAATGGGAGTGTGTGCAGCCTACACAGCAAAGATAAACAAACATGGAGGATTGAGGCTACAGCGGTGAACGCAGCATGGAGGATACCAGTCAAAGTATTTTAAGTTGTGAGTCGTATTATTGTGAGCCTCCACACAATATCACAATAATAATAATGGATAAGGATTTATATAGCGCTTTTCAAGGCACTCAAAGCGCTTTCCATTATTCACGCACTCTCACATTCACACACTGCTGATGATGGTGAGCTACTATGTAGCCACAGCCGCCCTGGGGCGGTCTGACAGAAGCGTGGCTGCCATTCTGCGCCATCGGCCCCTCAGACCACCACCAACACAATAAATATTGCATCGTGAGATTCATATCGTGACAATATTGTATCGTGAGATTTGGATATTGTTACACCCCTAGTAGATAATTTTGTGTAACCTGTAAAATTTGCTGTTTGTTTTTTTCAGACTCTTCATGATGCCTCAAAATGCTAATTACCTAAGCCACTATCAAAGTAAAAGCAACATTGCCTTAAATAGCTCTGTTTTGATGGAAAATGAACTTTTTTCTTCATTTAACAGTGGAAAATGCTGGTATTTTATAGGGGTGGGTGCATTTCATCGATGCGGCGATGCATCGCAAAGCTTCACGTGAGGATTCAGAATCGATTAATGAACGCCGATGCTTAAAAAAATAAATAACGTGAAGCTTTGTTGCAAAGCCGGTACTAAAAAAAAAATACACGTAACCGGAGCCTTAACAAATGTAAGTTATTTGTTTTTGTCTAAGGAAGATGCTTTTTACTGGCGCACAATGTGGTAATCTAGGTGCTGTGGAGGAAAATAGAGGAACCAGCAGAAACGGTCCAAAGTTTGGGATCAAACGCGCAGCTACGGGCAGATTGGCTAATGCTAACTAAGCTAGCGGACAGCAGACTCACGCCGTGGGTTCCAAAAAACACGATGCTCTTGGAACTAAGAATGACTAAACTCTACAAGCGGAAGAAAAGTCCCACCATCCTGTTTATTCGTAGCTGTCTGCAGCGCTATGGAGCAGAGCCACAGCAGCTACCGGGACTCATGACTCACGTTGTTGCTGCGAGATTGCGCAACACACCGCTCCAGGGCTATGGCAAGCCGTTGTAGTATTTAATTCACAAACACTTCTATCTGTGAACATAATTTAAACTGGATTATTGCCAACCCGTACATTATAGACATGCCACCATTACATTGTTACCAGCAGAAAATAAATGTTATTCAATATCTCAAAAGCTGTAAGACAGTTGAGGTGATGGCATGTTGTTTTGCATGTTATTGAACTGTTTTCTAATAATGTTCTGTTGTTAAATAAAGTAAAGGAAGGAGAGAAAAAATGTTTCCCTAGCAGGTTTTAAATGTTTAAAGCTTTCCCTGATCGAAGTTAAGTTGGTCNTAGGGATGGGACGAAATATCGTTTGGCGAAATTTCGCGATATAAAACGTGACAAAATGCATCGAGTCAAAAAAAAAAAGGATCGCGAAATAAAGACTAGATGGCACTGCTGCATGATTTGTGTATGGCGGACATACAGTCTAAAGCCTTTTTTATAAAACAGCCGCTAATTTGCGCAACGCCTATGAGGCATCTGGGAGCGTTAGGTCGTTTATAAGAGCTCAGACCGTGGCGGTAATGTTGCGCAATCATGTCCGTTTTATAAAAGATTACGCGATGGTGGCATAAAGGAGGTATGGGGGCGGTCTCCGCGCTGTCACGGACTTCCGTTTATCTTGGACATAACTTGCTTTTTATTGCGATCAAAGCCGCGCTCGTTGAGTTTTTTTTCCACATTTCTCTACAGGTGTGTGTCCTCCACCATCACTGTGAACAGTCAGATGATCTGAGCTGCAGATCTAACGGAGAGACGCTCCCGGAGCGCCGCATCGCTCCAGTTTATCATCTCAGCTGGTTCGAAAACGAAACTTGTGGCCGTGTTTAGTTTCACTTTCATTTTGTAGTTCCCGGCCGGAGCTCGGCATTAATTTGACACCTCCCTCTGTTAAGTTAATGTGCGTTTATAAAACCGGCGAAGCCGCAATATTACAGCAATATTACAGCAATATTACTATCAAGCGTGGCAACACGAATGCCGCAAAATTCGGTAATATTACGCTGATTTGCCAGCATGGTGTGTCTTATAAAAAGGGCTTATGGTGGCAGGCTGACAGCACTATCTGCTGATTAAGCAGGGTAAAACTAAATGAAAAAAAAAAATCCGGTGAACGTCGTCACGTCAAGTCACAACGCCTGTTGCAACAACACTGCAGGCAGGAGACATTGTTTCTGCTCAAAGATCACTGATTACACCAGAACATGTTGATATGTTAGTTTTTTTGAAGAAGAACCAGTCCTGAGATAACTTAACCTAGGGTTAGAGCAGCACTAAGGGAGTGTTCTTGTTTGTGTTTGGCCTGTTAGGCCTTGTGTTTCCCTGTGCGCAACGGAAACAAAAATAAACAAGTTGTTATTATACAGTAATATTTTTTCCTTTTTTTTTCTTTTTTGATATCGTATCGTGACATATCGTTTCGTGACTATGACATATCGAGGTGCATCGTATCGTTAGTTTAAGTGTATCGTCCCATCCCTACTGTGAACATAATTTAAACTGGATTATTGCCAACCCGTACATTATAGACATGCCACCATTACATTGTTACCAGCAGAAAATAAATGTTATTCAATATCTCAAAAGCTGTAAGACAGTTGAGGTGATGGCATGTTGTTTTGCATGTTATTGAACTGTTTTCTAATAATATTCTGTTGTTAAATAAAGTAAAGGAAGGAGAGAAAAAATGTTTCCCTAGCAGGTTTTAAATGTTTAAAGCTTTCCCTGATCGAAGTTAAGTTGGTCAAAGTGCAAATATTTATACAAGTCATACAGTCATAAAATAAGATTTTGTCTTTGAAAAATAGTTAAATGTAAAAAAAAATGTATTTACTTACTGAGGGTAGTTTAGAGGAACTGAGTTAATTGATAGGTTATTTATTTACAAATGTAAACAAAGATGAACACAATCAATCTCGTATGAAAAAAAACATTAAAAATGTTAATAATCGAAGAATCGTGGCACCAGTAATCGAATCGAACCAACAACCATTATAATCGAAGAATCGAAGCATCGAAGCTCCCATAATCGAAATCGAATCGAATCGTGAAGTACCCTTTTTGGAACACCCCTAGTATTTTATCAATTTTGATCAAAAGTAGACCAAATATACAAATATGTATTCATTGTTATTTTGTTATTAAAGGACAAACTTGACTTTCATTTTTATTTCAGGTCATTTTTTTTTAAACCGTAGCATAAAGCAGCACTTGTTGCCATGATGTAACGGAGTACGGTTCTGTTCCAAGTGCCGTCCTCATCCTCCTATACTCGGTACAGTGGATTTTCTGCTGTACTTGCCAAGAACATAACTGTCAAGTACATAACATTCTAGCGTACTTGAGTATTGAGAAATGGCCTAGGACTTTGTCTCCAACAGGGTTTTGATGTAGAAGCAGATTGAATTGACTAAGATGAGTCCTATATTTGAGCAGTACAAAAATGGACCTCTAAATCATTGTTACATGCTTTTTCAGTAAAGAATATCACATTTTTTGTGGCCTGTAAGGATGTTTAATTTGACGATTTGGGCCCTCGTCTTGAAAAGTTTGGACACCTCTGATGTAAATCAACAATTTCTTATGCTTTTATGTTCAGATTTTCACTAATGTCTATTTTTAAATTATTTTGAGAAATAAAAAAGTCTAATTGTTGTTGCCAATGAGGACTATAAGTTAGCAATTTTTGTCCTTACCCTAAAAAATTTGGACACCCTTGATTTAACGGTTTTAGAAAGTGGAAGGGGGGTGTAAATTAAAAACACTATTTTATATGAATTACATTAAAGCTATTGCTTTGTATCATGATCTTATCTTTTTAATCCACTGACGATATTCTCACTTGTTTTTTTGAATTTTACTTTCAGGCGCTCTGATATGGCGTTAGCTGGTTTTGGTTTTTGTGGCAACTCTTTGCCTAAACAAGCATGGTATTATTTTATTTATAGAAGGATGTCTAATTCTGCAGCTACAAAGTCTAAAATAAACCAGTTACTCTCTTCTGTTGATATGTTTGAGTTATCAGAAAGTGAAGCTAACGCTAGCTCACTTCCTCCTGCTCCGTTGAGACTTACTGATCATTTTGGGTCGTCACATAATTGTGGTTTCTGTCAGATTTCCTGGCTTTATTTGGATGTTGTTCTGTAAACTCAATGTTTAGAGTTAAATATGTGTTCTACCTGCAGCGAACCTCTTCTCAGCTCTCCGTTTCCACACAGACACGGACGGCTTATTTAATGCAACTAAAGACCCGTTTATTCATTTAGGAAGGTTTTCTTATTTCCTCAACCGGGAAAACAACTTTATAGCATGGTTGGTGACAATCTCGTGCAATAGCATGCACATATGTGGGTTTGTTTTAATCCAGATAATTAAGCTTTATTAAAAAGATGCTGGTTTTCATTCATTTATTTGCAGTTTTCAGCCTTTGTGCTGCGTTTCTGGAAAGCTGTAGCTATCAGACTGATGTAAAACTCAGCTCACATGCTTTTGTGAAACTGATCTGTGTTCATTCAGAAGTTTAAATCCGTTGGTTCAGATGCTTTAGTTTCTCTGTTTAGACAAGCTGCTAAAATAATCAATGAAGGGGAACCTGCATGAGGAAATCCCCTAAAAGGGAACAATTATATTGTTAGACCAATAATTACAAGTCTAAAGATGAAACTACTGATTTAGGGTAGATTTTATTTCCTGTGTGGGCTCGGTAGGGAACTACACCTTCCTGTAACCACCAGAAGTCTCACCCTGAGGGTATAATTTTGGTTAAGGGGCAGGTAAAGTTCGTGTTATCTCTGGTTGTAACCGAAAGCTTGTTAAATAAACCACTATAGTGCTAATTAATGCCCACCTGTGGGTGTTTGTTTTTGCCATTTTGACCATTTTCCAGCTAGTCTTCCCTTTGTCTGACTTGAGAAGAGCAGCAGCAGATCTTCATTGTTTCCTGCTCTATAATCAGAGGACTTGGGACGAATGCTTTAAGGCTTTGTTCTTAATCCACTGCTGAGGTCACTTCTGTGCTCTCTGGATCCAGTATGTTCATTTCAACATCAAAGGCAGGAGTAATCAGATGTGATTTAGCCTGCTTAAATACTTGGAAAAATATTAGCTAGATTTAATCGGACTTGAAAAGGAGATGTAGCGAGTTTTTGATCTTGTTGGGGCTTGATTACTGCCTTCATGACTGAGCACAAAACACACACACACACTTCTAAACGCAGCCCAAGGAAGCTGCTTTTTCGTGACTAGTCTGCCCTGTACAGGCAGGTCGTGATGTGGAGCGTGAGAGCTGGATGCCAGCCTTTGTGTGCTTGTAAGCGTTTGGGAAAATGGCTCTTGGATGGCTGCAGACAAGCCTGTTTGTGTGCATACTGCAGTCTTTCAGCCTGGGGCGAACCAGCCCTCTTCTCCTATTAGAGAGCCTTAATGCCATTATGCCTGCTGGCGCTGCCAGGGTTTGTCTCTCTGGCAGCTTCTCTGCTGCTCACGCTGCAGTTTCAGGTCTTAGGAGGAATCCACTTGACACCGACACTTCTCCTCCAGCTCTCTGTGCTATTTTGCTTTCATTCTGTGGGATCTTTAAATTTTATGAGGCAAAAAGGCCTTTGGACCCCTTTTGGAAAAGTCTGAACTTTTGGCTTCGGGCAGTTTCAATTAAGGTTGGGCAGTTTGATGAATTTATCAACCATCGGCGATGACAGCGATGTTTTTTATTACGCCTGTGATTTAGTTGAGCGGATGGGACATTACACACTTCCAGGGCAAATCAGCATCTTTTTTGTACATATCTATAATATTCATCATTAGAAACCTAGGATTCTTGATTCCAATGCTGTATGCCAGTCAATTATACAACCATAACTGTAGACACAGTAAAGGCTTTTGTCAACCCATAAAATCCAACTTCTCGTTTGAAGCCTGCTGTCATTAACAGAACAGAGCCAGCTCAAAAAAGCGACATTTTTACATCAACAAAGGTCCAATAGAAGTACTTCAACAAAATAATTAGTCCTCAACAAAATGCCACTGAAACCCCAAAATTTCCTTCAGATTCATCTTTCTCACCATAACTTCCATTAGCATCCTTATATTAGCTTCAAACATTTGATTGATGTGTTACCTGATCCAGCAGGTGAAAGGTTATCCTCTCTACTGTGGCAAAGTCTTCAGCTTGGGGCGATGGTGGCAGAAGAGTTAAGTGCCCGCCTCGCAATCAAAAGGTTGCAGGTTCGCATCCCACTCAGACTGTCGCTGCCGTTGTGTCCTTGAGCAAGACACTTAACCCACATTGCCTGCTGTTGGTGGTCGGAGGGACCGGTGGCGCCGGTGTACGGCAGCCTCGCCTCCGTCATTGCGCCCCAGGGCAGCTGTAGCTACGATGTAGCTCATCATCACCAGGGTGTGAATGGGTGAATGACTGATTGTGTTGTAAAGTGCCTTGGGGGGTTCTAGGACCCTAGAAGTCGCTATATCAAATACAGGCCATTATAACTATATGTCAAAAGTGCCGTCCCCTATTCTCACATGTGTAAATCAAACTAATGGCGCCAAGTTATATTGTTTGACGCATCAAATATCCAATTAAATTCGAAAAATGCAGCTCTCTCACATGAAGAATAATCGTGATTCGGTGGATCGCTGCGTGTCAGGCCCATAAAACGTCAAAAGGTTGTCTGGGCGAACATATCGCCCATCGTCATTTGGACTGACGGATACCTGTAGCTAATGGTTTCCATATCGCCCACCCTTTACTTTGAAGAGTTGAGCAGCAGTTTTACTGCTTTGAACTGATTCGTGTTTTATATTTTCTGTATTTCCAGATTTTTAATGGTATTTTGGCTACAGAGAACATTTCAAATGTCCAAACTCAGTAGGCTGCTTATGGTTATTGAATTTCTATCTCTGGTGAAAGCTGTTGAGCATTTTTTAATCGTATTAGATTTGCAAACGTCCAGCTTCTCAGATGTAATTATATCCTCATTTTCAAGGTCTTCAGTCACGATTTCTGACATTTAAAGACTGCATTGACCCAACTCAATGCCAATAATGGGATGTCTGTGTTATATTATGAGAAAGCTAAAGAATAAACTCATTATAAACAACCAGAAACTGCACATTTCTTTCATTTAAAATATAAAAAAATTCCCAGTTTGTTGATTTGAAAGCGTAATTTAGCGAATACCAAATGTTGCGTTGTTTTCTCTAAAGTTGGGTCCAAACGGTCACGTTTTAGACGTAAAGTACAAAAATTCAATTTGTTAAAAGCAAAATCACGGTTTAGTTAATACTGGAAAGCTTGTCTGTGTGTTGTGTCAATAAATATTTGATTAGCAGAGTACAGGACTGTATCTCCGCTTCATAACATGACAGCAAATGAGATTTTGTCCGGCACCGAGTGTCCTGATGTGCTTATTTTAAACTACAACCCAATAGATATTGATCCAGCGTGGGTATTTTAACATGGACTGACCGGACGTGTCCAAACTTGATTCATTCTGCGTTTTCGTCTAAGAAGTGAATATTGATTAGAAACAGCTGATGGGAAACCTGGTAAGCCTGCAGTGTAAAAGCATTTCACAAAAAGAAACTTTATATTTTCCTCCTAATCGCTGACGTTTAAGCGGCGCTGCTAATCGTCGACCATGAAAATGAATTGTTCAAAACGCACATTGACCCTCCTGGTTGTGTCGACGACAGCGAAGCTGCATTTCCTTCCCCCTAATGCTCCCGCCGCACCCCCGCCTCCTCTTTCCCTGTCCTGGAGAGAGGAATTCCTGACCTTCTTGGTTCTGTTGTCCCTGTTGTCATGGTAACCTGGGTGACACTGATGAGCATGCTGTCTTTTAGAGCTCTCCACCCCATAAAGTCTCCTTATTGTACACCTGATTTAAACAAGCCAATCACAAGCCTGCTCTGGATTTGACCTCCTCATAGGTTTGAGTTGGTAGTGGGTTCTTATCAAGGCATGTTAGGAATCTAGTGGTGCTGATTTCACTGGGTGGAGGCCAGCGGGCGGCTGAAAGGCCCGCTTTGTGTTCTACGACCTGGCCTTTGTATCGGGTTCTCCGGACCGACATCAGAGGGTTTTATCAGGTATCAGAACAAAGATGGGGACTAAATGATAGTAAATGTAATTATCACAACTATTGTGAAGGAAACTACAGCAGCATTATTATTTCTGATTACTCATTAAGTGACATTTAATCCCACGTTCTGTTTTAGAACCTAATAAATGAACAAACGAGTCGCTTGTTGTCTCCAGGGTGAATGCATGAGGATTCATGTCTGTCGTCCTAATGTGTTAATGAGTGGTGAGCAGATTGTACATTATTGCTAAGACCTGATGTTATGAGAGCTCTTCATTTTTTTAAGCACTTGTTTGTGCTCGCGTTTCTTATTACAGAGGTTTATCATGGAAGTTCTGTGTTTCAGTTTGGTGCAATTCTGCTGGATTTTTAAACTTCTTATTTGTTGTGGTCTTATACCTCTGGCGCTCCTGTTTCAGGAAGTAGAAATTAGTCGGAGGAGTGGGAGGCGGTGGGAAAAAACAGGATTGAGTCTTTTTCATTAATATTTATGATATGCAAATGTCTTGTCTATGATTGGCTAACAGGAACAAGACTCTTCTGCTGCCTTCGTTCGCTCTTCTTCCTTGGGTAAAAAATGTTTCATCTCCACTAATGACACAAGCCTTAATGTGTTGTAGAGCTGCTAGTGGTTAGCTTCTACTAGCTGAGACACATTCTGCTCTCTCCTTTCTGTCAGTGGTCCCAAGACACTGTAGGCGGGGCCATGAATGCTAATTTTTCCCTGTGACGTAGAAGAGACTGACCTTTTCTGTCCTGATCGTTTTCCCGTCCATTTCCTTTTTGCGGCTAATGCAGGCGATGGGGGTTGAAGAACATTTTCACATTCAGCATATGAAGCTCAGACTGACCAATCATGTTTCAACAAGAACCTGTCCAGGGTGTACCTGGCTTCTTTGCCTGAAGACTGCTGGAGATGGACACCAGCCCCCCAAGACCCTGCTTGGACAAGTCTCACAGTTTCTCAGTGAACAAGACGTTCGACTAAACCATTAAACCAAGTATCCAGGGGTTGTCCCTGTTGGACAAACACTGAATGATGGAACAGAAGCGGTGAGGGAGGTGGGGAGACCCAGCTTGTTGTTTTTTATAGTTTAATATAAAGTAAGTTGTTGAGCTAATCATGTTTCTGGGAAACGAGACGTTCCTGCAGCAGGAATGTCTGCTCAGATGGCGAGAGTGTATTTCATCATGAGTCAGAGTTTTCACTTCCATCTCGTCTGAACAGGGACTCTCTAGGTACAAGCTGACCTGGGATCAGAACATGCCTATATACCGGTAAAAGTATTACTAACGCTGGTAAATTTAACCACAGTAGGCATTTTCCCTTGTTTAAGAAGCTGTAGTATTGTTTTTATTGATAAAAGGATCATTAGATTCACTGTGATGGAATAAAACGAGATCTGGAGCAGCTTTGTTAGTTTCTGATCAGTCAGGATTCTCCTAAAAACATTAAGTCTAACTGATGTCGTCGTGTTGCCTGTCCTTCCAGTTGAGCTCTTTTATAATGATTTGTGATAGGTCAACATGAACTTTGTTGCTTGGTGGTTTTTGAAGGATCATCCTTCCTACTTTCCATATTGGAGTGAATACCCTCAAGACAGAGCTATCAGTAATCATTCAGCCGTTGTTTCAGTCTGCAGATATTAGACGTGTACCATGAAGAAGCTCTCTTCATTTCACCTCGGCTGATTGAGCAGCAGTTGGTACAGAATCACAATAAGAAATGGAGAAATGGGTTACCCAGTTTCACTAACGTGAAAGAACTTAACATTCTACGGCTCTACAGAATGTCAGATCTACGTCTGAGCTCCATCACAAGTGACGTGTTGCGGTAGATGATGGTTCATTCTCTGGGATTCAGAGGAAATCGCTTTAGTAAAACCAACGAAATCATGTCAAACAGGGAACTGATTAAGCCATTAGTGATGGAGGGTGGTTTTATGCTAATGGCACTAATGTGTAACGACGGCAGCTCCGAGCGTTTTATCATAGAAATGTGTTCTTTATCTCACAACTCAGACCTGACTGGAATATTAAAGGGCTAATTTAACAAAGTAGCCCAACGAAAGGCTCATCTCCGTTATCAAACTCAAGGTTTGATCAGAACACAAATGTGTGGCAAACGCTAAATTTGATTGAAAAGCAGGTTATAAATAAAACATTTTAGGTTTGCTTGACTTCCTGTCAGCGCGTTGGCCTCCAAAACTCGGCTCTAGTTCCTCTAAAGTGTTCTAGATGGGGTCGCCAAATTAAAAGCCCCGAGGAACCTTTTCATGATGGTTCTAATTGTTGGACGCGTTTTTTTTTTGTATAAGTGCTACTTTTAGATTGGGAATAGATAAAAGTCATAAACGTGAGTTTTTAAGGTGACATGTTCTACCTTTTATAAACCAGTTATAAAGGTTATGTGGTCTACACATTATAGGTATCTAAAGGGTTTCATTCAATCCCGGTGCAAAATCAAAAAATCACACTTTTCTCTTTGGCACCAGACATGTGAAACATCTGTTCTAAAAACCCGCTAATATGCTAATTCTCCCTATTGTGATGTCACAATAAGGAAGTTTTGAAACAACTCGTTTTAGTGTTGTAATTCCTGAAACCAGACGTTGACAGAAAACAGGATGTTTTTTATTCACGTTTGGAGGGTTTATAGAGGCAGTAGAGACCCACATGTCGGCACAAAAACAATGCAAAAGGGAGTTTTGCGTAATATGTCTCCATTAAAATGTCTTCAAACCCAACCAAACTGTCCTGACGACCTGTCTACCACCCACTGACTCGTCATCGTCTCAAGTCTCTACACGCTCCTCGTGAACCAAAAAGCACTCTTACAGTTTAACGTTTAAACTTCCTCCCTAATCTAAAAGTAGAATTGGCAGGAAATTGGTCAGAAGTGTTTTTGATGCTGCCGGCGTGAGACGTCTACCAGATTTCTGGGGATGTTCCAAACCATAAAAGGTCATAAAGTTCCCAAAATACACGAAATGAAACGAGAACTTAAAATGAGCTAGAAAAACAAGCTACAGCATGAAAAGGCTCCATTTTTCTGTTTTATTCTGTTTTCATCACTGGCTTTTTTCCACTCCAGCTGTTTAATATGACACATTAATTATAGAACCTATTATGAAACAAATAGGCTTCTTTAAAATTCATTTAAATGTAGAGGGAACTTTTTATTTCCTAAGATTCTTTCTTTAAATTGGCTCATTAATGATATTTTATTTGCTTTACAATCTGTCAACATGTCCAAAAACCCCACGAGGACTGGTTAAAGTCATATTCTTTAAATTGGAATGATGTCATCCTCGCTTCACTAATCCTCCCGAGCGTTCAGGGTTGCCATAGCTCTTGAGCCCCCCCCCCCTCCTCACAGGTGCCTGGTACCCGGACTATAATTAGGCCACTCTGTGTTGTTTCCTCTTGCTTCTCTCATCATTTCCTCCATCTCCTCCTCCTCAGAAGTGCTCCCTTTTGCCTTTGCTGTGAAAATCTGTGTTACTAACACGCTGCAGGCTTCTCAGATCTGAGAAACAAATAAAAGCTGCTCCTTCTAACCAGCAGAGCTCCATCAGCTATAAATGACGAGTGCTTTTGGAGTGTTAAGTCTGAGCGCTTATTTCAGGCACCAAGGTTGAGATGTGAACAAGTGCAGCAGAGATTTTTTTTATATCGGACTTTGGACTGCATCCTGCTATTTTTAGATCTGCTTCCTGTTTGGTCCTCTGGACAAAGATGGACGTCCGGCGTTTGTGCTACAGACAGAAGTGAAACAAAATGTTCATTTATGTGGAAAGTCCCTGTTTGAAAGGCCAGAGACGAAGCCTAAATCATGTCTGTTTGAGCTGAATTTTCACGTCTTTTTCATGTTTTAATATTTAAAAGTAACCGTTTTGGTTTTCAGTCTTTTATTCTGTAACTGAAGCTGAAAACGGAACGATTCAGTCATATTAATTATCTGATATGAATTTCCTTCAGTTGTAATGCTGAACTATTATTATCCCGACTTTGATCAGATGGCTATAAATAAACGACATCAGAGACGCATCATCGTGATTTACTTCTGTCCTGTTGTACTTGTCTTCTCTGGAACTAGACCACTCGCATACGAGTGTTTAGCGAGTCTTGCTGAGAAAAGACAACGTCCCTGAGCTAATATAAATGCTAGGACCATGTTGGACCTCAATCCTTCATGTCAGAGATGAGAGTAAGGTGTTGTACACGTTCCCCTGGGATTCTGGTCTAGGGCTGAATGATCTGTTTTCCAGTTGAATTTGAGATTTTTTTTTTTTTTTTTTTTTGGCGGCTTTGCTGACTGACCCAGGATCTGTTCGTGTCAACTAGTTTAAACGTCCAGGGCTTTACCGTAAAAACAATAGTAAACAATTTGCAGATTTGCGATCATTCAAAGAACACATGGAGGCGGCGTATCCCGGTAAAACAATGCTGAGGAAAACTCTGCTTGCATGTATCTTGATACATTTTAGAGTTTTTCTTTTTTTATGAGGGGTGACAGCGTATGTCGGTATATTGAATATCGGTAAAAAAGCCAATATCGAGCATCCCTAGTTCTTATTCTTGTATTAGTAACTGCTTTTAACGTTTTGATGGTATGATGTTGCTTCCTGTCATTTTTGTAAATGCTATCGTGAATATTAAAAAAAATCGCAATTTCTGCCATAAAAATCGCAATTCAGTTTTTTTTCCTAAAATGGTTCAGCCCAGTTCTGGTCCACATGAACTCCATCACCCAGATCATGATCAGAATCCATCATTCTGACAATTCTCAACGGTTTGGGTGGTTGTGGGTGAAAATCCATGTAGATGTGAAGGTCCTGAATACTCTAGATGCCTTGTGATTGGCTGATCAGCTGTTGTATCAGCTCAGAAACACACCCACAACTGAAATGATGGTTATTATTTGGAGCTTTTATTAAGCAGAAACATCTTTAGAACTCCTCTAAGAGGAGGCAGCATGAGCTGATTTTAGATTTAACCTTAATTTTCGGCCCACACACACCCAAACACACACTAACCCACTAAACTACCCAGATGATGACACTCAGCCTCCCAGGTGAGTTGGATGATACCGGTGTTGCCTCAGGTTGCTACAGCTCTGACAGTAGGAGGCTAGAATAGGACGTCCTCCAGGGGACTGAGGAGTCTCTGTAACCATGGTGATTATAACCAAGGAAACCAATGGTCCCTCCTTCACGTCTAGACATATTAAGTGGCCAGAAGTCACAACTTTTTTTTTTTTACACACTTCTAATCAGATTTGTCTGAGATGCTAATTCCGGTGGAAGCCCTCGAGACGACGCGTAATCACGCTGCATATTAACAAACCTAAATTCTGTCTATCAGACGAGACGGAAACTTTAGAAGACGGCGGGCCGGGCGCCGCGTGAGGAGAGACACGGCCTGAACATGAAGAGAATAAATCAGGAGCACCAGATGGTTGATCTGACATGTGAGGGACGGAGGGGAATTAATAAAAAAAATAAAACCCAACAAAGACGGGCGCGTTTAAAAGGCTCCAGTGTTGATTTGAGGAAACGCTTCATGTCAGCTTGACCTGTTTAAGCCGACATAAGCGAGGAGATCAATACATCTCCCAGTCCGTCTCTAGAAACATCGATTCAAGAGCCGCCATCATGCAGGCTGCGTCTCTGAGGTGCTTCCTTTTCATTAAACTATTATAACCTCCACATAAACTTTTCACCGATAAGAGGATGAGCCCAGTAGCCCAGTTCTTTAGTCTTCCAATCGTCCTTTTAGAACGGCTCCCTCTTCTGTTTTTGCCTTTAAATCTTTACATCTAGTCTGTAATTAAACTCGTGGCAGACGGAGTGTGAGGGGAAGGAAAGACGGCCTGTAATCAGGGAAACACTCGACCCGCAAGAGCTGCTTCACACACACACACACACACCCAGCGTGTAGTCAAATTGGATAAATGTAAAGTCTTACAGCTTATCAACAACCATCAGGTGAATGGGCCTTTCTCATTGCTGCCATAATTGATTGATTATGACTTGAGGCAAAGCGGTTTAGTTTAGTTTTATTGCCCGACACATTCCTCCCTCATAAAGCCTGAAAATATCTGAACAATAACATAATAAAGTCCTGGACTGCATTTTATCAAGCTGCCGACTGCAGCTCCCATCTTCCTCAGCGATCGTGTTTATGTGGCCAACATTCGCCGATCTGGATAATAACGTGTTGTTTAGAAAAGTGTGTGTGTGTGTTAGGTTTTTGCTCTCCACGGAGCCTCCCCCTGGACTTAGAGCTGATCTCAGACACCCCCCTTCACTCTTATCCCTCCCAACCACCACCACCTTCTCCCGACTCCCAATGGCGGAGCTGGGCCACTCAGATAAGACTGAGCAATTATTAGCACTGCAGGACCAGCGCCCACAGGGACACTTCAAAGATTGTGTGTGTGTGTGTCTGCGCACTTTGGCCACACTAGAATACATTCAGCAATTTTTCCCGTCTGTTTGGGTGAGACGATGTGTATGAATAGATTTATTTGCCTTTAGTAAGCCGTGATGTAATATTTCTTTATTCTGACAGCCTCCATTTATATTTAATGGCTCCTGATCACCACCGTAAATGCAGCTGGGCTAAGTGGGTCCGCTTGTTCCTGCTGGTGTGTTTTATGGAAGGTATTCTTTTCCTGATCTCAGATGGGGGGAATTTTAGACACTTTGCATGAAAAAGAGGAAGAATTTTTGCCCTTCAGTGTCCCGAGTGTGAGGTCACAGCGGTTGGATTTATAACAGGAAATGAAATTCAGGGACAGAAATATGTTGAACAAGTGTATTAAGATTGTGACTCAAATTTTAGATTAAAATCAAGGGTGTTTGAGCTTTAGGGGAAAAGTGCAGGAAAAAAATCAAAATGTTGAAGAAAAAAGTCAAACATTTGAGAGGTACTCATGATGTTAAAGTAAAGTAGTTAAATATGGAGGAAAAGTTGATGTTGAGGGATGAAAAAGTTAAATTAAGTGAGAAAAGGTTCAAGTGCAGAGAAAGAAAAAACATTCAAAATGTTGGACCATGTTGAGCATTTGATTGATCCTGGGCTTAGTGATGTTCGATATCATTCAAGTATGTGGACATATTGGTATAGTTGTCTTTTTAATTAGTTTTTTGTTTTTAATACGTGTGTTTTTTTGTCTTTCGTATATTTAATGGATTTTTGAGTCTGTAAATAAAGTATTCTATATTCTATACGTAGTATCTCCTACCTCTATCTCCTGCATTAGCTTCTGATAGAAAATACACAGAAAAACATTTGGTTCAGAAACTCCTGACAGATCTACGTCACACTGTCACTGAACATTCATGAACTCACCCATCTTGGCTCGCGATGGGGAAGGCTGTTGTTGGTTTAGCGTCCAGGGAGAAAAAGTCATCTGAAGGATATTTGGAAGGTTTTTAGCGGTTATATTGTGATTCATTATGGATGATGGGCTTGTTATTTTACTGGAGGACATTATTGGGACTCTTGTGAATGTAAAAAGACCATTTTTGTTGGAGATGATTTTATTCTGTTAATTTTGAACATTGAATTTGACATTAATTTGAATTTCTGTGTCTACAGTTATGGTTGTATCCCATGTATCATTGGAATCACAAGAGTCCTAGCTTTCTAGTGATGTGTATATGTACATAGACTGTCCTGATTTGACCTGGAAGTGTATAACGTCCCATCCACAAGACTAATACCAAATCTCTCTTAAAAACGATGGGTGATGGGCTCGGACCATCGCCGATGGTCGATAAGTTTGTCCAGTCGCCGACCTTAACTCACACCTAATATCAACTCGGTCCTGAAGGATAATCTCTACAGGATGTCAGATAAACACCACGCTGTGTGTGTGTGTGTGTGTGTGTGTGTGTGTGTGTGTGTGTGTGTGTGTGTGTGTGTGTGTGTGTGTGTGTGTGTGTGTGTGTGTGTGTGTGTGTGTGTAAGATTTTCTCCAGCAGGATTTAGGTCATGATTCAAAACTGTGGCAAAAAAAAGTGTTTAAAGTCTCTTTTTGTAATGAAATTGCTCTCTCTCTCTCTCTCTCTCTCTCTCTCTCTCTCTCTCTCTCTCTCTCTCTCTCTCTCTCTCTCTCTTACACACACACACACACACGGTTGAATCACAGCACCGACGTTTTCATGCTCATTATGAACCTTTGTAGGGAACCGAACCACTCCAACAAATTGCAGCAGCAGATAATCTCGCTTTAATCACTTTGCTACGTTGGCCGTGTAGCGTGGCTGTAATGGATTGTGTTCTTCGCTCTTTTGTGTTCCTCTCTTTAGGGTAGAGCGTATTTTGTTTCATCGTCTGATTACTACGCTGACGTTGAAGGCCTTTTCGTGGCGCGTAAACTGACGTGCTCTGTTTAATCGTACTGTTTAGCTAGCGCTCTTTAGCTTACGTGTATTGTTTTGTATTTAGACATTAGAGAAGGAGAATAAATGAAACCCTTTTTTGTTACAATGCCGACAAGTATGGGTGACTGGTCTTGACTTGAGCCATCCTTGGCCCGGTTTGAACACGAGTCTGATAGCAGATTGAGACCTGGCCGGGCTCGTGTCCTAATCCTCACTGCCCAGATTACTGCTGGATGAGTGGGGGCAGGCGGCGAGTCTGAGCTGAGATGGGATGAAGAGGGAATCCTGGCTCTGCTGCTGATGTGGCTCACCGTTTCATTGTCTCCATCTGTTGTGTTCTCTGGGTGTAGTTCAGGTCTGCCTCGTCTGCTTTCTGTTGCTTTGCTCTCGCTCCTCCTCTTTGTCGTCATCATCCTGTGATTTATGAACTGGGAGCGGGGGTTGGGTCCAGTTCCCCCTCCACCTTCTGTAACAGCAGACTGAGCAGCTGAGAGTTGGCAGGAAGAAAGGAAAGAATGAGATGGGTGGAGATGAGATTCGAAAGAATTTGAATGTCAGCCGCGGTCGGCTCGCGCTGATTTGCCTACGGATGCCTCAAAGCAACGAGGAAGTAGTTTGACTGGAGGTCAGCGGGGGGTCAGCGCACACCTGGACAATCGTAGAGCGGTTTTATTAGATTGTTTATAAATCTGACCTGATTGTTTCTATCAATGAGGAGGACGGGTGTGAGCTACAACTCACAGATGGTGGTGAGAGAATGGAGCCTGTAAATAATCTGTGGTGGTGCAGATGGCTCCGTGTCAGGAGTAATGGCTACTGGTGTCATCAGTCGTGTGTGTGTGTGTGTGTGGAGGCTGTGGTCAGCAGGGGGTTGACACCCTCGTGTGTGTGTGTGTGTGTGTGTGTGTGTATGTGTGTGTGATTTACTCACATTTTAATCTTAATAGCAGAGTTTTGAAAGAACTATAATGATAAACTAATCAGATGTGAGACTTTATTTATAATCGTTTTACTTTTATATCTTGAATATTTGCAATTATTCATTCTAAAAATATATTTTTCTATTTTTTATTTGATATTTTTATTTTATAGGAGTGTGTTTCAACATCTTTCTGAACACATTTGTTTTAACATGATATATATTTTTCTATGATTATTTAAGAAGATTCTCAAATAAAAAAATATAATTTTATGTTTTAGTGACCTCAACTTCATATTTCTATTTGTCAACATTTTTCTAGATTATTTACTCTTAAGGATTTAGTTCATAGTGACTTACTTATACATATTCTACATTTTTATAAAAGTTTTTATTTGACACATATTCCATTTCAAAGAGTGAACCGGTCCTGGCAGCCACCCCTACTTGTTGGTGCATTGGTTCATCCCAAGGTCTCAGCAGCGAGGTGAACAAACCGACGCTAGCCTGGCCTTAGTCAAAAGTGCCAAATACACGCGAAATTTACATGTGAAACAGCACGTAGACAAAACGTTATATATGTGTTTGTGCATTAACGCGTTCTTTATCATGCGCATTTTTGGCCCTGCTTCCTCCGCTAGCTTCACAGTTAGCATGCTAAATGGTTACTTTACTTTCCACACACGCCATAGGCATGAATACGTAGACGCCCCAGTGGGCGCTGGAGAGCGTAACGGCATCGCCGCCACATTAGATGGGTCTCCTCACTCTCCAAACCCAACTGGAGTCAACACAGAGTGAGCAGCTATGCCTGTTTTTTCTACAGCCTACGGTTGCAACAACCAGCGTACTTTTGAAAACAGGTCACGTGGGACTTTTCTAGCCTACCTGTTGGGATTTTATATTAAAATTTTTCTTATTGTATTTATATTTTAATTCTCATGCCATACCAAATGTCTGATTTTGTGAAAAAGAATAATAAAATGTGTTTTTTAGTTGGGTAAGCACCTTCCTCAGTAGAAATAAATGCACTGGAGGTGAATGGAGACCCATCCAAGATGGCGACCGGCCACTACGGCAGCTCCAATAGGCAGCACCAGTCCACGTGGTGTCTACATATATGTCTGTGACATACGCTATGTGTTGGTGTGTAGCAGTGAAACTGGCCCTGACAGAAACACTTTGCAAACGTTCCGGACGTTGTCTCGGCTATTCACCGATATAGCAGTATATGGAAAATTCATATAACGGAAGTAAACATCGTTTTTTTGGTGTGATCCGGTATGCCATACAGTTCTAGCTAAATAGAGAAAACGATAAAATGGCTTTAAATGATCTCGTGATCAAATAAATGAAGAATTACATTGAGTGAATTAAATGATGGAGAATGAAACCCTGATAAAGCTCTCCTCTGCAGCGACACCAGGTACGCTGAATCCATCCTGAGATTTGAGCTTTCAGTATAAAATCTAAACTTGAGCCTCCACCGGCTATTCTCCTGTTGGAAGTGGACTTGATGCCGCTGGCTGCTTGGATAGATTCAGCTCTGCGGCGGGGGAATATGCTACCCATCTGACAAAACAGCATTTGTTAGCCTGCCAGGGCCTTTAAACCATTAACGAGATTAGGGCGCACACAATGGCAGCGGTCCCTCCGTCGTCTCCTCTCTGTCTCTTTCTCTTATATGTTTTTTATTTTTCCTCCATTTTTCCCTCCCGGTTGGTTCCGGCTCATCTGACAGAACAATGCAGACATTCAGCAGCACCTCCTCTCTGGCGGGGAACCTCAACACCGAACTGTCTGGTGTAGGCAGCGACTCACACAAATCATCACACAGGAGGGCGGAAATGAACGGGAAAAATTCCTACATTCATGCTGAAAATTGACTTTCTCTCTCTTTCTCTTACACACACACACACACACACACACACGCGCGCTCCTGTTGCCTGCAGCCAACCTGCTTCCGCTGTCTGTTCTGGACTCACAGAGAGAAAAGGTTATATAAGCTCCATACCGTCGTAGTGGAGGGACACAAAGGTCTGAGGGAGCGAGCGTGACCACATGCAGCCCGTCTGAACACAATAATATGAAAGGGGTTGCTTGTTTGCTCCAGGCCCGTTTCTTTGAGCTAATTTGTTCCTGTAAAGATATTGATTTTTTGACATCCATGCTCTTGTTCATCATTTTTTCAGCGTGATCCTTTTGCAAAATTAATTTACTACAGCTCACACACTCCTGAGATATTAGCTGTGATGTGTGGAGTATTTCTTTGAGTTTCGTAGAAATCAAATGCAACATTTTTGCAAAAAAAAGCTATATCTTCCTAATTCCTATAATATATTAGCCTGGTATGACATATGTAATATAGTCTGGCCACGACCCATAGACGGAGCTCAGTCGTGGAGCTCAGTCTTTGTACGTAATTGGACAGCGCTAGGACCAATCAGAGTAACAAACAACGTCACATATTCATCACTACTGAAATCGGTCAATGGGGCAGTCAGCCATACACGTCGAAGAAGAAGCAAATACATTCTTTTTTGTAATAATTTACTCTAGTACCTCCATCTGCTCATGTCTCAAACAAAAGCCCAAGTCTAAATCGTCCAAAGTTGATGCCAAAGCCGTTTCAAAGAAGTGTCATCACTGAGCCGACGCCATCTTTGTAGTCTTTCTCTGTCACCGGTCTGGTGCTAAGCCCGCCCAACTATCTACAAACATAGAGGGCTGTGATTGGTCAGACCTATAATTGTTCAGTCCAATGGTAGACCTGCTGAGGCTACAATGGAGCGTGGCGAGACCAACCATTGCTGCTGCTACGGTTGGTCTTGATTTCTAGGCTGATGATAAATATCAGGCTGATAAAGTTTACGCATAAAAGAATCCAGAGATTTCTCAGTGCCTCCATATCGAGCATCCTGCAGTGTGGAAGTCCAGTTTGGCTGTGCAGCCTTACTGTCCAGTCCAAGTCAAGAATATGAAAACTAAAAAGATCTATTTGGATCTGCAGCGCAAAAGCTCACACATCTGATTAAATCTGTCTCTTTTTCAGGTCCCCACAGATGTTTCTATGGGTCTGCTGGCCGAGCCGCAGGTGGCCATGTTTTGCGGTAAACTCAACATGCACATCAACGTGCAGAGCGGCAAGTGGGAGCCCGACCCCTCGGGCACGAAGAGCTGCATCGGGACCAAAGAGGGAATCCTGCAGTACTGCCAGGAGGTAAAAACGCCCAAAAGCAGAGCAGAAAATGCCATTTTCTTATTTAAAGTAGTTTAGGATCTTAAGATGAAATATAGCACACTTGTTTTTTCTTAGTCTCCTAAGCGTTTTTTTGAATGTTGGTATATTTTGCGAGTTAATAGTGATAGTTTGTTCTCTGGGTTTCATAAGAAACCAAGGGCACAAAGAGGTTTTTCTCCTCAAATCTGCACATTTAGCCAGCAGATTTATTTTTTGTAGTCCTCAAAATCCCCAATTTAGCAGCAGGACGTGATGCCAGAGCTCTGCTCGGTAAACAAGCTGCTTAAGTCCATGTGACGCTACTTTCACAGCCGTGGTCGGCTTGTAATTAAAGGAAACTAAACACAAAACCTCTGTTGAGTGCTTCAATGAATAAACCTATAGAGAATAGAGCGATAGGTCAGGAAAGTGAGTTAGAGCTGAAAACGAATCTAGAGAGGGTAAACAAACGCTCACCACGGCTTCAAGCTGAATCTGAATATCCAATAACAGAAACCTAAACAAAAGCAGATTGGGAGTGTTCCTCCCTGAGGCGCAACACGAGAGATGATTTGATAAAGATAAACGTGACAAGAAAGCAACAAGGTTACGAGCATAAAGGAAGGAAAAGTGAAAGAGGAGGAGGCAGATGTGCAAAGGCTCATGGACCATGAAGACAAAGGGAAGGAGATATACATTCATGTCAAACATTGTTTGGGTGGAGAAAGCAAGAGGTACCTCTGGGTAATTTTACCAGACCTTTATGGTTTACTCGTGACTCCGTTTCACCGGGCAAGCTCGAAGACATCTTTCTGAGCCATTTCAGGAACCAAACGAGTGCCTGATCTTAGCTAAGTACTCAGAATTGTCCCGGTGCAGTCTGTGGGCGGGACTTGTAGCTAACTCATGCTGATTGGTTGTAACTCTTTAGGAAATGACATCGGTAGACATCACCAAACAACCAGCATTGGTAAAATTGGAAGAGTTGCTGGTGAAGTGGAATGGAAGGAAAAGAAAATAAGTAGCGTTGATGCTTCTGTAAAATTGCCGTTTCTAAACTTCCAACGCCCAAAAACTGCAGCGGAAATCCCCTCAACGCCATAATTCAGTCTACTTTCCTAACGAAGGTTGTAAAAAACTGCATTTAATTGGTTCGTTGAACGCTGCTTTTTACATCACACAACCACTCTTGTAACGCGTTCCCCAAACATCGTAAAATGCGATTTACATTGACAAAATAAAAAGTCTTTAACGTTATTAATGTACATGTCCCTGGGCGCCTTTTGGCACTGATCAGTGACATCACTCACTACAGAAACTGACGCGATAGGCTGATGTCTTGACAAAGTTCTGAAAGACTTTCTCGCTACTGTTCCGTGAGTTTCATGGCTGTTGCCAGTTACGGATCAGCACCAGAAGATTCTAGATGACAAGTAAAGAGTTGTTGGTAATTAAAAAAGCAGCTTGAGATATTTCTGTTGAGATATTAGAGTTCTGTTAGCATTGTTAGCTTAATGTTAGCCTCTTGCCTGCTTTACCAGATATCAGAGTGAAATGAAAAGATGTTGTGGCTTCTTAGGGGTACAAGAAATAACTTCTGGGTCGCTCCTGTTTTCTGGCTTTGGTTCTTTACAAGATGCTGCCGTGTTTGGCCAGCCGGTGTTCAATTACAGACGTTGGCGCAGCAACGTTAGCTTGGCACAGACGATGCAACCCAGCAGGCTTACATATTGTAAACAAAGACTACGTCCCTTTGCGGCCTTTTTAAAAATATAAAAGCTGACAACCTCCCAGCTGGCTGAGAATGAAATCTGTTTCAGTAGAACCTTCCTTCCAACATGATAGAATAGAATAGACTTTATTGATCCCACAGTGGGGAAATTCACTGTAACAGCAGCACCAGCACTCAAAAAGATAATTAGAAGAGAAATAAAAACAAGGGTACATGTATATACACAAAGGCAGGCTGTAATCTAGTACTGTAACCTTCGATCACTAAAAAACACAAATAAAAGATGAAAACAAAAGACGTTAGACTTGGTTTCACCTTTAGAGAACTGAAATGTCCCAGATCTTGTCTGGTGGAAACGCGGCTGTGGCTAATGTCTGGAGGTGTGGAGCTCCGATGATGAAACCAAAGTGAACTCATTGTCATGAATCATAAGTTTGACAAACTGGTGATTCAGTCGTTCTCTGATCGTGTGGCGGGTGACTGTTGAATGCTGAAACAGCTCCGTTACGCAGCAGAACAGATCAGTTTGAAAAGGAGCTAAAACAATGCTGATCCCGCCTGTTCTCAACACCAACAGGCGGTGGAGAATTAGTCAGACACATTTGGGTGAATCACCGAGTTTCACTCCCGTCACCTCTCTGCCCTCCAGGTGTATCCAGAACTCCAGATTACCAACGTGGTGGAAGCCAACCAGCCGATCAGCATCCAGAACTGGTGCAAGAAGGGGCGCAAGCGGTGTCACGATCACATGCACATCGTGGTTCCCTACCGCTGCCTGGGTACTGCTGATGGATTTAATGAGAAATGTTTAGATTCAGCAACACGAGAGAGAAGCGTTAACCCCGGGTCTGCTTTTGTTTTTGCTGCAGTGGGAGAATTTGTGAGCGACGCCCTGCTTGTTCCTGACAAGTGTAAGTTCCTCCACCAGGAGCGGATGGACCAGTGTGAGAGCCACCTGCACTGGCACACCGTCGCCAAAGAGGTAACGCTTCACTCGGCGCCGTCGGTCCAAAGTGATTCGTTTTACCTGATCGTGTGTCTGCTTTTGTGCCCGTTCAGTCCTGCGGAGACCGCAGCATGAACCTTCACGACTACGGGATGCTGCTGCCCTGTGGCATCGACCGTTTCAGAGGGGTGGAGTTTGTGTGTTGCCCCACCGAGGCGGAGCGCGACACCGACAGCGCAGAGCAGGACGCTGATGATTCTGATGTCTGGTGGGGCGGTGTGGAGACGGACTACTCTGACAACAGGTGAGCTCACGCAGAAGGATGAGGACACCGATGATCGGAGACGCTTTTATTTCATCTTCCTCCTATTTACCGTCTCCCAGTATGGTGCGGGAGCCTGAACCAGTGGTGCAGCAAGAGGAAGCCAAACCATCTGTGGTAGAGGAGGAGGAGGAGGAGGTGGCGCCCGAGGAGGATGACGACGAAGAGGAGGACGTGCTAGGCAACGACCAGGACGGAGATGGGGAGGAGGATGAAGAAGTGGAGGAGGAGGACGATGAGGAGGATGGGGACGACGACATCATCGACACGCTGGATGACGGAGACGATGCAGACGAGCCTGCCACCAGCGTTGCCATGACAACCACGACAACCACCACCACCGAGTCTGTGGAGGAAGTGGTCAGAGGTGGGTTTCTGTCATCAGTCACTGGTTTGTAGACGAATGAGAGTTTTTCCAGGACACGTTATTTTAATCATTTCTCAATGCTTTGCTGAACTCGGAGCTCCTCACATTAATTTCCAGCTGTCATTTTTCCTCATTGTGCTCGTTTATCATCGGCCAGCTTTCATTAGCCACGTTCCATTAGAGTCGGAATTAGTCAAACCAACACCGCCTTTTTTTTCCTTTTCAATTTCAGTGTTCAATTAGTCTGAGATCCAATTCCACGCAGCATCGATGATGTTCAAAACACTTTTCATGTTCTGATGAAAAGACGATGTTGGAGGAGTTGGCGAGCGTTAGGAGTGGACTGTTTTGAATGACACGTGTGTGGATGTGTTTTCCAAGATGTGTGCTGGGCCAATGCTGAGACTGGTCCGTGTCGGGCCATGCTGTCCCGCTGGTACTTTGACCGACAGGAGGGCCGCTGTGTTCAGTTTATCTACGGCGGCTGTGGAGGCAACAGGAATAACTTTGAGTCAGAGGAGTACTGCCTGGCTGTCTGCCGCAGCGTCAGTAAGTCCTGCCGACGGCTGCTCCCCTTTGACTCTAACCTGCCGTCTCTCCGACGCTGCGTTTTCTCTCCTCTGCCTGTCAGCTGCATTCCTGGCTAACGTGTAATTACTCCCAACAAGTCTGATGCGTTTTCTTCACAATCTTTGAACCTCGTCTGCACTTTCTCTTTGTCTTGTTTACTTTCTCACCAAGGTGTCAAAAATAGGCTAATTTCTACTTGGGTGTCGTATAATGTGCTTTTATCGCCCATCACCGGGGTTTGAAACCTGCTGTTATAGAAGTCTTTGTTCAAAACCATGAAGCCAAGACTTAAATATGGAGTTTTTGGGCCATTTTAGGTGTTTTTAAACATCGCAGCCTAATGGGATCGACACACGGGAGGCAACCAACGACCGCGATCAGGGAAACTCATTGCTATCGCTTTGATAACCTGAAACACGGAAGGCGACATGCGGCAAAAGCCAGCGACGCCTCTGTTCCACGGTGAATAGCGAGTCTTCCGTTGTTTTGATTGGCCGTCAGATTGGAGGGAATTTTGGGTTGAAAAATCGGTAAATATGAAGTCTCACGAGGTTTTGCTAGAGTTAAGTGAAGTCTTACTTCCCCCAGATGTGCTGAGAAGCATCCTGTCTGCTCATTTGTCAGTCAATGAAACCTCTGCTGATTGGTCCTTGTCTGAGTGACAGCGATGAAAAGTTGAAATTTTTCAACTTTCTGGGATCGCGTCGCTGGCTCGCCTGTGCACGACACATGCACGAGCGCAAAATTTCACATGCACGGTTTTCGCATGTTGCTTAGCAGCAGGGAGACCCGCGATTATCGCTTTGTTGTTCACGTGTCATTGAAAATGAATTGAGGAGAGGCGATGTCGCCTCCCGTGTGGCCAGCCCATAACCTGTTTGTAGGTGGCATCATCAACAACCTCTAAGCTAACTAAAACGTAAACCCCAGTTTACATCGGATGCGTGAGCATTGGTTATGGCTGCGTCGCGTCTCGGTGGCTAATAGAAGTCGTTATGGTCTATGGTTTGGTTTACACCAGACGTGCTACATCCTACAGGTGTTGCCGCACCGCCGTAGCGCTAAAGGGGAAATCACACATATCAGAGTAAAGTGTCTGATACATTTCAAAATAAAAGACAAATACATATTTGTGATTTCTGGTCTTCTCTGGTGTTTTTCAAGGTGACGGAAGAGGCTTTTATCCTGGCAGTAGAGAATGGCACCTCTGTGGTCCATGGTTGTTGGGTTTCTCATAGGAAAAGAGCAAAAACTAAACTGGTAGGGAAAGATTTGAGAGTTTAAAAAGAGGGGTGCCCGTTTTAGACGATATTTTAATATTTCTCTACTTTGAGTGATTCCTACACAATTTTTGACAAAGAAACACTTGAAAATGTCCAAATAATCCCTTTAGGCACCAGACTGTTATTTTTCTTTTCCATATTTAAACTAGACACCAAAAAGGTCAAATTCTCTAACACCTGGAATTCTCTTTCTGCTTCAAAGGCTGAAAGTGATCTTTTCCGTTGCCATGGCTACACAATCGCTGCCCTATAGAGCAGTCAGGATGAACGGCGGTTACTCCCGTGATTACAGCTAATCGCCTTACATTAGTTTAGCATGAATACGAGCTGTGAAATCACCCGGGCAGACGTGGTTTTTTACAATAATCCACACGTCGCCGCTCGTTATTTCTTTCCGTCTTTGACGTGCTGCAGGCTTGCTTCTGCGGTCCTCCTAATGGCTCCATTATTTGGCAAGTTCAGATCAAATATCCTCAAATCCAATTTAGATATGAAATGTGAGGAACAGCTCATTATTACAATATTGCAGACTTTCATATCAGTCATTTTGGATAATCTGAGGTGTTTGACACCAAAGTCCTGCTGTAGCTTTCAGTTGGACGTGAATATTTTGTTGTAAAATGAGCTGAATGGCGTTTTAGAGCTTATTTTCCCTCATCCGTGTCTTGGGAGAAAGATCTCTGATGTTTAGTTATTATTTCAGTCTATAAATCTGTGATTTTGTTCAACAGATATTTATATTTTAACCCCCGAAACATCCCACATATTTCTGCTGGTTAGTGGAGAGAAAGTCCTGCAGCAAAGCACTCACTGTGTTTGCATGCATGGTCAATTAACAGCTGACATTTTGGTTTTCTTTTAAGTTTGAGGCACATAAAAGAATCACTTATCAGCTAAGTAAATGCCATGCGTCTTTGTGGGCGGTTGTTGTCTTGGTCTAATGTTATGTTCATTCATTTCTGGTCCGGTTAATGGAAGGTTTTCTGAAAGCTTGTTCTCATGAAGTGCTTTCATCGTCATTCCCTTTATGCCTCGGTCAACAACAGGAGTACTTTACCAACAAAAAATAAAATCCTTTTATTCAAAAAGCTCCTTTTGTGGTTTAAGAAGTGGATCGTTCCGGTTTAGTTTGGAGTTTTAATGAAATTCACTGACAGTGTTGATTCCTAGATTTCACCAGCCTGCTTTATAAACATCGTTTTAAAGAGTCGTTACTTTAAAGGGCTTATTCCCTCGATTTTTATACATTTGCTATGATTGCTAGGAGTAGAGGGGTGAAAATGACAGGGTTGAGTCTTATTAATATTCCTGATATGCAAATGTCTCGCCTCTGATTGGCTAACAACACAACTCTTGCGTTGCCTTCATTAACAAAACTCTAAATACTGTAAAACATCTTTTTTTGGTAAAATTACATGTGTTAAACCTGAACAAGCTAACTGTTAGCTTCTATTAGCTGAGACGTGTTCTACTCTCTCCTGTCTGCTAAATCAATACAGCCTTTAGCGGTCACAATCCTAGGTGGGCGGTCACAAGCCAAAGTACGCGGGGCCACAAAAATCCAATTTTCCCTGTGATGTAGAAGAAACCATTTATTTTCTGCAGCTAATGCAGGCAATGGGGGTTGTGGTTGGGCGATTGAATGAATTTATCAACATCAATAGGTCGATCCCTTCACCAATAGTTTTTGGAAGAGCGATTTTTATTTAATGCCTATGAATTAGTCTCACAGATTGGACTTCGTTCACCTCCAGGTCAAATCCGTGTCTATTGTTGCTACACTCTGTGTACATATTTTACATCATTAGAAATCTAGGACTGTTGTGACTCAAATGAGAAATGCCAATCAAGGATACAACCATAACTGCAGACACAGTAAACGCTTTTGCCAAACCACTCAGAAATATAACTATCTGAAGCTTCATACCACAGATGGAACAGAGCCATATAAACAAAACCTGTCCACAACGGTCCAATAAAAGTACTCGAGTAAAATAGTTGGTCTACAACAAGTCTTGCATCCACAATCTAACATAACATACCGCTGAATGCATTAATAATTTCCTTCAGATGCATCTTTCTCACCATAACATCTTTTAGCATCATAGTATTAGCTTTTAGCTGTTGATTTACCTCCTACCTGATCCAACAGGTGAAGGCGTACCATCTCAGGAACATAGGCGTGCCAAACCCTGTCAACGTTATTGGAGGGTACAGCAATACAAGCAGCTAGCTTATTTAAGCTAAATCAGGGTATTTTGTTTTAAATCAATCACGGTAAAAGTGAAACTAAGGCAGAGATTTTAAACACGGCGCTCACAGCATTGTTATAGGGTGTTAGTGTTGGGGAATATAAACTTAAAAATGTGAAAATCACATAGAATTGGAGTTAAAGCTAAGCTCCAACTAAAAAGTCGACAGATGGGCAGAAATTATTTAAAGAGTAAGTTCACTGAGAAACCATTTTTTACTTAATTTTGAAATATGATTGGTCACTGAGTTTAACATGCAGGCTGAACGTGAAAATAGTCTCCTCCACCTATCTCCTGCATTAGCTTCTGATAGAAAACAGACGGTGAAACTCTAGGATTAGAAAAGCCTGACAGATCTACGTCACACTGTCACTTAACATTCATGGACTCACCCATCTTGACTCACGACAAGGAAGGCTGTTGTTGGTTTAGCGTCCAGGAAACAGCAGAGAACGTCTGGGCTAGTAGAAGCTAACCGTTAGCATTAGCAACTCCACCACACAGCAGAACTCCTCCAGGCTTGTGTTATTTGTGGAGATAAAACATCAACGCTGCAGAGCAAACAGAGTCAGTGGTAGAGTCGTGTTGCTGTTAGCCAATCAGAGGAGAGATGTCCACATATCAGGAAATAAGACTCCAAAAGCCGTCTGCTGCTCCCCACTTCCTCCGGCTCACTACTAGTTCCTGAACCTGGAGCACGAGACCAGAGACTAGAGACCACTGCAAATGCTTTAAAATAACGAGTGAACTTTAAATATACCAAACAGATCCTAGATTACCTCAGAGGTCAAAGGTCGTTTGTCCCAGATTTCACCAAGCTCGGCTCTAAACTCAGGGATTTATGAATAACTTTTTCTGATCTTTGCCATCACCGTTGCACTGCCCCTTTAAAAGACTTTACACACCCAAAGCCAACAAATCCCTGAGCTGGGGTCTGAGTTGTTTTTGTGGCTTGTGCAGTCACGCGTTCACCAGACGTAACCAATTTCACATGATGTGCAACCTTCACGCCCGCACAGCCATGCGCGCGGTCCAAACGGCACAGCCAGTCGTGTTTGATGAGATGTTCAGGAAAGATAATTTCCACTGATTAAACCTTCACGCAGTAACCCATCCAATTTATGTCTCGCTGTATCCGAGATGAAAGCATAAATAGTTTGGCAGCTCTCGGGCTCTGAATGGAGTTGTATAACTTCAGAGGGGTTTTGTCTTTTTCCTGCAAAGCTTTCTGGGTCATCTGAGGTATTTGTGTGCTGTTGGAGGCTTCCAGCTTTTCTCTTTCTGTTTTGAACTCACACTAACCCTAACCCATCTGAATGGTTGAGTCTGAAAGCCTTCTCACCTCCTCGTCTCCTCCTCTATTTCAGTACCCACCTCCATGCCCAGCTCCCCCGATGCGGTGGACCACTACCTGGAGACGCCCGCTGATGAAAACGAACACGCTCACTTCCAGAAAGCCAAGGAGAGCTTGGAAGCCAAGCACCGCGAGAGAATGTCCCAGGTACTTGGATCCATGATGGTAATTATCTGAATAGAAAACATGGATCCCGCTGAGGCGTCTCCACTTGATTTGTGTATTTCATGAGTCGTCTCCTGTCATGGAGGTCCAAACGCCCACCAGACACAAACCGTAAAACCCTTTTATGGCACTGAGAAGGACTTTATTGTGCTGCTCTCTAGTTAAGTCTGTTTGTTATGAGAGAGTAGCTGCAGGCGCGTCTTTCTTCTCACGCTTCACTTCTTCCTTAAGGACGCCGTTGTTGGCTTTGGTAAAGCAGAATGAAAGAGTCACGAGGCTTGTTGCTGCGGCTCTGAATTCGAACAAACAGGAACAGAAACTGTTGACTGACAGTGACAATGTCCTGATATTTATGACGAAATCCTCCCTTATATCAACACACATTAGGTTTTGTAGAAACATCTCATCCCTAATGGAAATGGACTTGTTGCTCTTGTCCTCAGGTGATGAGGGAGTGGGAAGAAGCCGAGAGGGAAGCCAAGAATCTTCCACGTGCCGACAAGAAGGTTGTGATCCAAGTAAGGCGACTAACAATAATAAAACACTGTCAAATACCGTCCGTGTAGGTTCTACTGCTTCAAATGTTCATGTTTTATCCGCCGCAGCGTTTCCAGGAGAAGGTGGAGGCGCTGGAACAGGAAGCCGCCAGCGAGCGTCAGCAGCTGGTGGAGACCCACATGGCGCGGGTGGAGGCCCTGCTCAACGACCGCCGCCGCTTAGCTTTGGAGAGCTACCTGACTGCTCTGCAGCAGGACCCACCCAGGGTACGCTGGAATGTTCCCACTCTTTACCGGCCAAACTCTAAAAATTAGAATATGGTGCAAATTTATGTCCGTAATTCACCTTGAAAGGTGAAACTAATGTGAGATAGTCATTCCACGCAAAGCAGATTCTTACAAACCTTTATTTGTTATAATTGTGATGATTATGGCTTACAGCTTAAACCACAAAACATTCAATAAAAGAACCGGTTCTTCGGTACCAACCCGGTACTACAAAAATGTAAACGTCACAGTACCAAGATTTCGTAGGTACCGGTAGTACCGAGGACCCGTCTAAACCCGGATCCTTGATGCGCATGATTCGCGCATTTACTGGGCGCATGCAGTCGCTTCTAAAGTAACACAGCAGAACGCAGAGTGACGGCGAGCGGTGGACCAGCTGATGTGGTAAATAAAGTTCATTCACGCAGATCCCCGCCCCGCTCTCACGGAGAACCCCCGCCCCGACGGAGACACACACCCCCCCGCCCTGCTGTCACGGAGAACCCCCGCCCCGACGGAGACCCCCCCGCACCGCTGTCACGGAGACCGACAGGAGAGACGCTTCGCTCCAGCAGCACCTCCCGTTCTCATGCTTTTTTGTATTTTTAATTCCAAAACTTGACAGAATGTCCAGACAGACCCCTGAATCCCTCTGTCAGCGCTTGTCACCAGGAACGTCCTGACACGACGCTCACCTCCGCTGATCAGTGACGTAGGAGGCGGATTTAATGCGACATGATCGTTCAGAGTTGCTTTCAAAAATTCGCATATGTGTCAGAATCAGTACTACATAGAGTGTGGTGTGAATACACCATCGTCTTTATTAACTATTTAAATCTCCTATACGTTTAATTAGGGTAACAAACAAACAGGATGACATAAAGGCGTTGACTTCTCACAGACCGGAGCTTTTCTTTTTTTAATGATTGTAATGTGTTTCCAAAAGATGAACAACAACGTATGGCTCAGTCAGTGTTTATGTCCTTAAAATCAGTTTGTCAAAAAAGCTGTTCTAACTAGATGTTCTAGTCTGGATAACTAGCAGGTTTACAAAAAATATATCAACAAAACACATTTTGATTAAATAAAAGTGCATTAAAAACATGTTATGATAGTAGTACAATAGTAATTCAGTTCATTTTTCTTATATACAGCACTGATTCACAAAATATGTCATCTCAAAGCACTTTACAGGAAAATTAATGTTTTTATTAGTAAATTTAGTCTAAATAAAATTTTTGTTTGGTACCGAAATTGGTATCGAGAACCGTGGATTTTCACTGGTACCAGTACCGAATACTGAAATTCTGGTACCGTGACAACACTATTCTAGACTCAGTGTCACACGCTAATCGGCAAGTTCCTGAGCCTTTAGATGGTCTCTCAGTCTAAGTTGAACTACTTAAATAAATGGACTTTTGCACCATATTCTCATTTTTTAAGTTTCACCTGTATAGTTGTATAAAAAAGTTAGTTTTTAGTAAGGATGTTCAATATCTGCTTTTTTACCGATATCCGATATAGTGATAAACTCTTAATTTCCGAAACCAATATAAAGCGATACCAGTAAATATGGGGTCCAACCCCTCATAAAAAGATAACTAAATAATTTTAAGTAACCAACATCACGTCTCCAATCATGCATACTAGGGCTGGGCGAAAAATCGAAATTTATCGTAATCAAAATTTCTGACTCTAACCGAAATCATTTTTCCGATGTCAATAAATTCGGTAATAAAAAATGAAAAGATGTGTAGGTTGGCGACGTTCATGTCCCTTTAAGAAGCTGTACCACCTCAAGTCACATGACAACATGACAGCTCCATCTAGTGGACAACTTTTGTTTTTGCGCATACATGTAGTTATCGTCCATTTATCGTTATCAACATGAACTCCTCAATATAACGTGATATTGATTTTAGGCCATATCTCCAGCCCTAATGCATACTTGAACTTTAAACGTTATTTGTACAAAAATTTTACATCAACTTCCAACCCTAACCCAAACTAAACATCACATCTGTCGTATTTTGACATTTTGAGTTTGATACTAATAATTTGCGATATTACGTTTTAATGCCACTGTCGTCCGATAATATCAGACATCCCTAGTTATTAGCGTTGAAATGATCCACTGGTGACTTCTGTTTGGTTAATATCTGTTTTAATGACTTCCCGTGCCTTTTACAGCCCCGTCACGTCTTCAGCCTGTTGAAGAAGTACGTTCGTGCCGAGCAGAAGGACAGGCAGCACACCCTCAAACACTTTGAACACGTTCGCATGGTGGATCCCAAGAAGGCAGCTCAGATCAGACCTCAGGTATCACTAGTCTCTTAATGCCGTTTTAAATCCAACAATAAGTAACTGGATATGTTCAAAACACCCTCGCTCAAAACAAAAAGGCCAAACCAGTTTTTGGTTGGTTTTTGTTCCAGGTGCTCACCCACCTGCGTGTTATCGAGGAGCGAATGAACCAGTCTCTGGGACTTCTCTACAAAGTTCCTGGAGTAGCTGATGACATCCAGGACCAAGTTGGTGAGGCTTTATTTTTTTCATTTCAAGAAACAAATGTCTATAGGTGTAGATGTAAGAATTTGGGTTACATCCTGGACGAGCCCCCAGTCTATAAAACAATCTTTCTCACAACACGGAAACTGATTAGACAAACAACATTTTTTAAGCCTCAGGTCACAACAAATGTGTTAAAGGATACTGAGGGGCGTAACTACTGGAAAAATCCACACAAACACAAAACCACAGAAGTGAAAATGAGACGAGATTGAAGGAGGTTTCAGCTGAAACTGCAGCTGTCATGAATAAAAGGGACGTAAATCATGTTTCATAGCTACGGATCCCTCATTCACACTAACTGCTGACCTAAATGCGAGGTAAAGGGTGTGAAGAACTCACTGCCTAGATTGGGTTACGTGCAACAGAAGGATTAAATGTTCTGAATTCAAGCCCCGAGAAAAAGCTTTTTTTTTCTTCCCGATAAGGATATTAGAGCCGTTTGGCCTAATTCTTTTGTCCAGAGTCAAATAAAATGGTTTGCTGAGAAGATAAACTCCCTTCCCTCCCTCTATCTCTTGCATTTGCAAGGTTTTTGTGGGTTTTTGAGTTTATCAGCGTCGTGTGCGTCATCCAACCATCTGTGTCTGAGAGACTGTCACGTTCTGTCCTGCACAACAAAACACACGCAAGACTAAAAAAGTATGATTCACTCTCTGTGTGGTGTTTGGGCTATTTAAAAAACAGCTTTTTTTTATTTTTAATAAAAGGACATTTTTGTTTCTCAGATATAGAATTTGAATTCTCCTCCTTCCCTCGTTGCAGAGCTCCTGCAGAGAGAGCAGGCCGAGATGGCCCAGCAGCTGGCCAACCTGCAGACGGATGTGAGGGTGAGCTACGGAAACGACGCCCTGATGCCCGACCAGGAGCTCGGAGACGGCCAGACCGACCTTTTGCCCCAGGAAGACGCGCTGGGAGGGGTCGACTTCATCCACCCTGAGAGCTTCAACCAAGGTGCTGGCCATGCTCGCTACTCGCTGTCCCCCTTTCTTTGCCTTTGTTTTGTTTTACATGTGAATCTTTTTGTTTTCCCTCTAGTTGAGCTCGTGGACACTCATCCCAACCCTGACCGAGGCGTTCCCACTCGACCAGGTTAGTAGTACTGATCCCAAGCGTTCACCCCAGATGTGGTATTTATTTATATTTACCTTTTATGTTGAGTGTAAATGTGTGTTTACCCCCTCTGGTGGTTCCACACGGACCAATTACATCAAAACAATAAACCACTGGATAAAATGAACTATAGTTTCACCTATAACGAAGGGCATTCTAAATGTTTAGTTTATTGTTTGGTGAAACCTGATCTCATTTGAATTTTAAGTGGTTCACATCCAGGTCTTTGTTGACACATCTTCGTATAGCATGTTAGCTTTAGCGTGTTAGCTAACTGATGTTGATGCCAGAGAATCAGCAAAAAGATGTGATGTTGCGTCGCTGTGGTTGATTTAAACTTTAAATGTGTCATTTAGCTAATAGTTGTGATGCAGTTTACAGTCAAACCGTCTCATATTTGTTCCATTTGTAAGTCCTAAGGACATTTAATTATAAGGGTTAGTTGTTGTGGACCTTTGACCTTTAATAAACCCCAGGCCTATGTCTATCGGTGGATGATAATGGCCTGAGAGGACATTTTAATTAGAAACCGCAGTAATAAAGCAGCAGAAGGAAAGAATCTTGTGTTCTGGATGTTTTTTTTATTATTAATTTAAACATTTTCTTCCTTCTCTAGTGACTGGAATGAAGATGGAAGCTATTCCTGAGCTGAGGATGGAGACGGAGGACAGACAGAGTACAGAGTATGAAGTTCACCACCAGAAACTGGTAAACACACACGTTAGTGTAAATATGCCATTAGATTAGTAAGAATGAATAAAATCACACAGATGATTTTTACGCCTTCTCCACACATGAGAATCCATGTCTTCACTCTGTCCTCGTGATAAACTCTCAAGGTTGTCGCCATGGAGACGAGAGTCCATAGAGACGACCGCAATAATGAATGCGTCACACTTTTGTGGCTCTCCAGAAGAGCCGCTGCCCTCTGATCAGAGTTTAGTCTTGTTTTTTTATCTGTTGTTATTTCTCAGAGCCGGGTTCTTCTCCCAACCTTTAATCTCCAACATTGTAAAAGCAGCACAAAACCCAAACCCACATTCCTCCTTCCTGCCACTTTAGGCTTTAATCCGGTAATCCCTGCGTTTTATTACAGATCACATTTCATACGTTCACAAAGAGCAGTCGGTGCGTCGGGATTTAACTCCGCTGCTAATTTGATTCTCACTGGGAGCCCACTTGGTGCTCCGCAGCTTCCATTTGAAGGTTTAGCAGAATCAGATGTCACATTTTCTGATTTCTCACATTGTTTTAATGGTGAATGAGGTCAAAGGTCACATGTCAGATTCTGAAACTCGGCGACGCTCTGATTCTCTGATCTCTGCGTCACCTAACGACCATCTGCCCTTCACCGCCTCCCGCAGGTCTTCTTCGCAGAGGATGTTGGCTCCAACAAGGGCGCCATCATCGGCCTGATGGTTGGGGGCGTCGTCATAGCAACGGTGATCGTCATCACCCTGGTGATGCTGAGGAAGAAGCAGTACACCTCCATCCACCACGGAGTGATCGAGGTGAGGAGCAGCTGACCTGTGTGTGTGTGTGGGTGTGTGTGTGTGCGCTCGTCAATATTTTTTTATTAAAAATAAGTTTAATAACGTCACAACATTAGCTATTAAAGTGTTTTATAACTGTTCTATGCATCAGAATCAGATTTCTACCTTTCTAATAATGATAAATCCCCCCCCCCCCCCCCACCCCTAAAAATATAAACAATATTCTGCATTTGTCCATCAGATCTATTTAGAAAGACTTACGAGGATTGTTTGGGTCATTCTGAGGTGTTTCATTTTTACATCATAAAGTGTGCATCTAGGGGTCGACGGGTGTTATTATTTTTGCCTAGAGGTTCATGTGATGGGAAATTAACAACGGTGTAAAACTTTATTATTTATAAAGGTGATGTATTTGAGATGATCTAAGCTAACCGTTAGCTCGTAAAGCTGGTCACAGGTGATCCAGTATATCGGGTATGCAATCCTGGTCCTGGAGGGCTGATATCCAGCATGTTTTAGTTTTAACTCTGCATCAACACACCTGATTTCAATCAGCAGGTAATTAACAGTAATGATAATAATGCATTTGATTTATAATGCCCTTTCTATGGAGACATCTCAAAGGGCTACATACTAAAGGGAAACTTGGCAGTTTTGGCTAGCTTTTAGCACCCCCTAGTGTTCGTTAGCAAAACCAAAAGTGAAACTCATCTCCTCGCTGTGCGTTCGTCTTTTTAACACCTTAATCTAACTGCTGAAATGTCTCCTCAGCCTTCATTAGTGTCTACAGGAGCAGTTCATCACTAAATCAAACAAATCAGCTGTGTTCATGATCTAAAACATGCTGGAAGCAGACTGCAGCGCTAGCTCCTTTTTACATCACTCACGTCCAAAGCAGTCGTGATATGCTGACGTCTCGGCAAAGTCCTGAAAGGACGATGTTGTACAGACATCAGCTGAGAGGACTCGATCCGTCGACTTTTCCCTCTCCCAGAAATTTCCCAGAACCCCTACAGTGGAAACACGGCTATTGACTCTATTTCCCCAAGCTGAGGCTGTTCATAAAGCAGAGTTTTAGGAATTTTTAATAACTTTTACAGAGAAACCTACTTAAGAATGGATGAAATGTCCCTTTAAAAGAGATTTCTGCATGTATGTCCTCACCGTATGTCTACATATTTGTGCCCCCCCCCCAGGTGGATGCTGCCGTCACCCCAGAGGAGCGCCACCTGTCCAAGATGCAGCAGAACGGCTACGAGAACCCGACCTACAAGTTCTTTGAGCAGATGCAGAACTGAGAAGAGTCTCACGTGTACACACTCGCATAAATGCACCATCACCCCCCCCCACACATCACCCCACCCCTCCCCCCCACCAGCCCCACGTCTCCTAGAGGCCACCCGGCTTTAGTGACTGGAATAGTCAGCAGGGTTAAACTGGTTTGTTCACTTTATTGAAGAAAAGATGCCTTTTTATTTTTATTATTATTGAAGAGCTGCGTTTTCAGGACGCTGCTCTGGTCTGGGCCTGCTGATGTACAGAGACCCCCCCCCCCGCCCCGCTCCCGGCTGTGAAGCTGAGTAGAAACGTGCTCTCCACTGATTCAGGGTCAGCGCTGGGGTTTCGTTTGGTTGTAGGTGCTGATGTTTGCCGTAGACCCTGACCTCTGATCAGTGAGGTCACGAGCACACGCTGATCTGGGCTCAGTTATTACGAATCACCTGGTAAATTCTAAAATATTGATTTATTGTAAACGAGACTCAACTGCACTACAGTCTACACTGGAGTAAGTGTGCTTCCTCCCCCTCCTCCCCCACCACCCTCCCTTCATCATCCTCTCTTTTTCGTTGTCTGCGCGTTCGTACAACAGCTGGGCTGTGTTAGGTCACACGAGGCTCCCATCAGACCACGATGAAATAATCCAACGAGCCGTTTTCATTTTAGAGTTTCTATCATTTCCATTTTTCTTTTTCAAAAAAGGTCAAAAATGAAAAAAAAAATAATGAAGATCAAGTGATGTAAAGTCATTTTTTAAATTGCGTGTAATGTTGCTGAAGTCTTAGCTGTTCTTCTGTAGTGTGCATGACAACAACAACAACTGGCTCTGGAGGAAATCGAATAAAAAAACCTCACGTGTAGATTGTCAAAGTTGCAAGATTGTACATTTCGTATCGTCTCATGATCTCGCGTGGAAACCAGGATGAGATAAACATGAAGTAGAGGAACGGGCTCTGCTTTGATATCGTGTAAAGAGGTTTTTGGCTTCGTTTCTTGTTTTGAAACCACTTTTTTCCCGAAGCTGCTTTTTATGTAAAATCAGAACTCACTCCTGATCGCTCCGTGTTTCTGATGAAGGTCTGTGGTCGGGATGAAGGGAATGCCGGGAATGTTTCTGCATGTACGCGTTATTTTCTGTCCGTTTCTGAGACGTCTTTTTGCTTTCTGAGGACTGAATAGGTGGAGCGTTGAGGGGCAGGAGGAGGAAGAGGAGAGAAAATGACTCACAGTTACGGATGGATAGCCAGCCAGCCAGGCAGTCTGTATATATAATGGATTTTCACTCCCCTCCTCTTCCTCCTCCTCCATCTCTTCAGGCATGCTGCTCACCTCTCCGGCGTCTGCTCCGAGGAGCAGCAGCTGACGTATAGATATGTAGGCGTTCAGCGTCAGGAGCTGAGAGCGAGGCAGCCGTCATCACCATCAACACACTACATGTATAGAGACACGATGAGACCTCATACTGGTTCTAATGGTGGTTCAGTCTGTGGGGAACTGGTGAGTGAAGCGTTGGTTTGGGTAGACGCCCAACAGAGGGCAGTAGAGTAGAAGAGGAAGCAGGGTTTTCTTTATCTTCTGTGGGCTGTTGATTGCTTTTGTTTTCCACTGTGTAATATTGTGCAGGTCATTTGCATTGACTGAGAAAACGCTTTCTACACTGTATTCCATAATAAAGTTTTGAATGTACATACACAGCTGACTGTCGAACCTTTTTTTTTCATTCAGAAACTTTAGAAATCTCTCAACTATAGCTGTTCTGAAGCTGAAGCGGGTTTTAGGTACATTAAACAAAATGTGGAGCTTATCAGGAGCTAAAATGGGAATTTAAAAAGGAGGTCCGATGTGGTTGTGTTCACACATCCTGGTTTTTAGTGGTGGAAGTAAAACAAAAACTGCTTTTCTTTAAAGTGATCAGATCGCTAAACCTGTACTGTTTAGTGGCACACTTATGTATGAGGTGCTGGTTATAAAAGTAGAGCATTACAAAAACATTTTTGCCATTAATCTCTGGAAATATCTATTGAAATGTTGAAAATTAATTAAATAATTATACATCAAATTTATATAGTGCTTTTTAGGACACTCAAAGACGCTTAAATGATGCCCAGTTGTTGGAAAAATATTGGCGGCTTCGTAACACATAACCATAAAAAATCGGGTCTAAAATACATCGGTGCGGGTCTAAGTCTCTGAGCGAGGCCATATTAGACGCAATGTTTCCTTCTACGTGAGCCCGTGAGGACAAAACTCATTTACAGATTTGTAACAAGCGGTTACAAAACTTTTGCCATTCATAAACGTTTTACACAACTTCGCTTGTTGCCAATGATGAAAGGAAGTCTGATGTGCTTGTCGTTTTGCTGCAGGTTGAACGATCTGACAAAGTACTTGTTCAAAAATTGCGCTTCGAGATTTTTGACCCTAATGGCCATCCGTTGGTAAGGTCTTACTCAAACACAAAAATACCACTTGCTTGCAATGATTTAGGTATGTACTGCTACCTATCATCAGGGAAAATACAGTCACATTAAGTACTAACGACAAAAAATTGAACAATTCTTTAGCTTGAAGATCTAGAATCAATTTTAAACATAAAAAGTAATTTTTTTTTAAGTTGAGCCAAAATATTTTGACCATGTGAGACAATGGAACAAGACTTCCGTATGGCTTCGAGGAGATTCTGGTCCACCATCTGGTGTCTCAGGAGGGGAAAGCAGTGCACCAACACTGTTCACGGTGGGGACGGTGTGCTGCTGACCTTGACTAATGTGGCAAGGTGGACAAATGAGGGCCCAGGCGGGACTTGAACCCCAGACTCCCGGGTGAGAGTCACGCACGCTAACCAGTCAGCCAAAGGGATATCCCTGTGGCCGAGTAGCCAGGGCGCATGATCAATCGGGATCCAGTGACAGGATGCTCACACTGTCACACTAAGGACGTTGTGAATCGGTGGGCCGAGTACTTTGAAGACCTCCTCAATCCCACCGGCACGTCTTCCAGTGTGGAAGCAGAGTCTGGGGACTTTGGGTTGGGCTCTCTAATCTCTGGAGCAGAGGTCACTGAGTTGGTCAAAAAAGTCCTTGGTGGCAAGGCTCCAGGGGTGGATGAGATCCGCCCAGATTTCCTTAAGGCTCTGGATGTTGTGGGGCTGTGTTGGTTGACGCGGCTCTGCAATATCACGTGGACATCGGGGGCAGTTCCGCTGGATTGGCAGACCGGTGTGGTGGTCCCCCTATTTAAAAAGGGGGACCGCAGGGTGTGTTCTAACTACAGGGGGATCACACTCCTGAGCCTCCCTGGTAAGGCCTATTCGGGGGTTATGGAGAGGAAGGTCCATCGGAGAGTGGAACCTCGGATCCAGGAGGAGCAATGGGGTTTTCGTCCTGGCCGTGGAACACTGGACCAATGGATTTTAAATATTTGATTCTAAATATTTAGAATAAATTCTGAATGAATAAGTCTCAGATTGATTAGTATGGTTTTAAATAAAAGAAAGCAATGTCTAAATATTTTATATCAACTCCAAAAATGCAAAGCTGAGTCTATCCGTCCATCCATTTTTGTCCTCTTCTCTGAGGTCTGGTCGTGGGGGCAGCAGCCTAAGCAGAGAGGCCCAGACTTCCCTCTCCCCAGCCACCTGGGCCAGCTCCTCCGGGTGAATCCCAAGGTGGTCCCTAGCCAGCTGAAAGACAGAGTCCCTCCAGCGTGTCCTGGGTCTTCCTTTGGGTCTCTCCCCGATTGGACGTGCCTGGAAAACCTCATCTAAGAGGCATCCTAACCAGATGCCCAAGCCACCTCAACTGGTTCCTCTCGATGTGGAGGAGCAGCGGGTCTACTCCGAGCCCCTCTCGGATGACTGAGCTTCTCACCCTATCTCTAAGGGAGAGCCCAGACACCCCGTGAAAGAAACTCATTTCGGCCGCTTGTATCCATGATCTCGTTCTTTCGGTCACTACCCAAAGCTCGTGACCATAGGTGAGGGTAGGAACGTAGATCGACCAGTAAATTGAGAGCTTTGCCTTCTGGCTCAGCTCTTGCTTCACCACGACAGACCGGTACAATGCCCACATCACTGCAGACACAGCACCAATCTGTCTATCGATCTCATGCTCCATCTTTCCCTCACTAGTGAACAAGACCCTGAGATACTTAAACTCCTCCACGTGGGGCAGGACCTCGCCCCTGACCAGGAGAAGGCATTCTACCCTTTTCTGACTCAAGACCATGGTCTCGGATTTAGAGGAGCTGATTCTCATCTCAATTCAGTTTATTTATATAGCGCCAAATCACGACAAGAGTCGTCTCAAGGCGCTACACAAAGTAAACATTCCAATACAGTTCTGTTCATTAAGCCAATCAGTAAAAAAGTTTCCTATATAAGGAACCCAGCAGATTGCATCAAGTCACTGACTAGCGTCAATGTCTTTAACAATCCTCATACTAAGCAAACATGTAGCGACAGTGGAGAGGAAAACTCCCTTTTAACCGGAAGAAACACACACACACACACATTCTCGTCTAACTATCTTAGTGAGGACCATCCATTGATTTCCATTCAGTTTTGCAAATTTTTGTGACTGTATTATGCCTAACTCGTACCCTAACCATAACCAATGCTGATCTATTCCTAACCCTACCCTTAACTAAAACGTAATTCACATCATACCTCTAAAACTAACGAGTAGAGCTCTGTAAGATTGCACCAAAGTGAGGACCAGGCAAATGTCCTCACTTTGATGTATAGACGAGTACACACACACACAAACAAACAACATATATACCAAGTAGTGTTTCTATGGCTACACTGTGATTTCTTGGTAGAAATTCTATTTAGTAAGAGAAACTTTATTGCCTTTTTCTGAGTGAATCTATAATTAATTCAATAGGTGAACTAGTAGTAGCACATTCTATGTTAAAGAAAGTAAAATGCAATATCAGGAGAGGGAGAATGTTAAAGGGGACCTAGAATGTAAACCAACATGTTCCTTGTTGTTGTTGAATAAGACAGCTTGGGTGGTCAACAGTAGCATGCCAAAAAGTCAAAGCCGTGTTTGACCTACTTTTTATGTAAATTAGAAAGTTGAAATAGGTGAGAGAAAACCTCCTGTTCTGAGAAAGCCTTCCTTAACACCTCATAAGGGGGAGCCACGCCTCCTCAAACCTGCATGTGTCTGAGGCCTTCTGGGGAAACCAACCAATCAGCATGTCCTGGCCGAGTGGGAGGGGTCAACACCTCTTTTCACTGAAGGCCTGAGTAAGGGGGTTTAGAATGGCCTGTATCAGGGCGCCTGGGACAGATTAAAGCCAAAAAAAATTTCTTATGCTTTTTGGAGGCTCAAAGCTCTGTTTTAGATTGTTGATTAATTGCATTCTAGGACACCTTTAAGTGGTTGGCAGCAGTGTGCCAGCCGATGGCCCCCTCCATGAGGCCACCACAGCAGAACGCCAGTGTAGCTTCTTCTGGGGAGAAAAACACTTTGAGAGAAAATAAAGTTAACAGCTGAAATAACAGGAAATAATGCAATTAGAGAGTGGTGGTAGAAGAAAGTGGTCAGTATGTCCTCCAGCAGTCTAAGCCTATAGCAGCATAACTACAGGGATAACTCAGGATAACCTAGCCTTTTAGATGGAGGCATGTGGGGGGCAGGGCCAGGGAGAAAAGTTGACGTAAAAACGACTGTATTCTGCCTTGATATGTAATGACGTGTTTATTCAGAGGCTGATCTGGGCTCAGTTATTAACTCATCCCAGCTGCTTCACGCTTGGCCTGCGAACCGCTCCAGCGAGAGCCGTTGATCACGTTCTGATGAAGCCAACAGGACCACATCATCTGCAAAAAGCAGAGACCTGATCCTTAGGCCACCAAAACGAATCCCCTCAACACCTTGGCTGCGCCTAGAAATCCTGTCCTTAAAGACCCCTTATTTGTTTATAAACAAAGAGGATTCACGCGCAGCCAGAGTGCAGAAACAAGATCCGGTATTATGTTGATATGAGTTCCCCCTGTTGAGATCTGTTTTGGCTCCACTCAGCCACGAGTTGGAACCATCCACTCACAAAAAATGGGTGTCCTAACCCTTACCTTAACCATAACCATCAAACAAACATAAAAATTGTGCTAGACAGACAAATTTTAAACATTATAATTATGCAAAACATACATTTTTGGTGAGTGGGTGGTTCCAACTCGCGCCTGGGTGAAGCAAAACAGATCTCGAGGGGGGAACCCAAATGGACATAACACCAGCAATGCCAACCAAGCTCTGACACCAGTCATACAGGGACCTAACAGCCCGTATCCAAGGGCCTGGTACCCCATACTCCCGAAGTACCCTCCACAGGGCCCCCCGAGGAACGCGGTCGAACGCCTTCTCCAAATCTACAAAACACATGTAGATTGGTTGAGCGAACTCCCACGCGCCCTCCAACACCCCTAAGGGTATAGAGCTGGTTCAGTGTTCTATGGCCAGGACAAAAACCACATTGCTCCTCCTGAATCTGAGGTTTGACAGACTCTCTTCTCCGACCCTCAAGGAAACTGGTTCTGGAGCTAGAACCGTGGGTCGAGGTGAGTCCGACTATATCTAGTTGGAACCTCTCGACCTCACGCACCAACTCCTTCCCCACCACGTTCCGAGAGCCAGCTTCTGTAGCTGAGGATCTGACCACCAAGGTCTCCACTTTTGGCTACCACCCATTACACATTGCACCCGGCTCCTTTGGCCCCTCCCACAAGTGGTGAGCCCATGGTAAGGGGGACCCACGTCTACTCTTTGGGCTGTGCCCAGCCGGGCTCCATAGGTGAAAGCCCGGCCATCAGAAGCTGGCAAACGTGTCCCACCTCCAGGCCTGGCTCCAGAAGGGGGCCCCGGTGACCCACATCTGGGCGAGGGAACACTGTTTTCATTTATTGTATTCATCATTGGGTTATTTAGAAAACGTACCAAAGCAAGTGTATTAAGAAATTATGAAAATGTAAACTAAACTATGGCTATGATCAAATCTGGAAAATAGAAAGTATTGGGGCTAGAAGAGAGGGGAAAAAATTTTGTTTTTTTCTTCGATTGAGTGTGTAAATAATTTTTTTTAATTATTTAGAATGTGTTAATTTCTTTCTGTAAAAAGGGGCAGAAATTATAAGATATTTTCTTCATTCTGTTCCTTTTCATTCAAAATTATATGATGTTACGTGTAGATATACTTTGTTGTTTTGTTCTTATAGTTTTTTTTGTATATTTTTTTGAATGAAATAAAGTATATAAAAAAAATTTGGGATGCTCTTTGTCTGATCCCTCACCTAGGACCTGTTTGCCATGGGTGACCCTACCAGAGGCATAAAGCCTCAGACAACATAGTTCCTAGGACCATTGGGACACTCAAAGCCCTCCACCACGGTAAGGTGGCAGCTCAGGGAGGGGTGAATCTAAATATTAATTATAAACTTTAAAAATTTATCATGTTTATCATTGGGTTATTTGGGCTGCTCTTTGTCTGATCCCTCACCTAGGACCTGTTTGCCATGGGTGACCCTACCAGAGGCATAAAGCCTCAGACAACATAATCCAAGGGGTTCAAATGAAGGCAACTGGACTTCTTTGGTTTCTTGAAGACGTTTCGCTTCTCATCCGAGGAGCTTTGTCAATTCTGACTGGAATATGGGAGGGTCGATCTTATAAACTGTAGCTGTCTATTGTTGCTCAACGAGCAGCATCTGCCTGTGAATGCCCCTCCTCCCTACCTCTTGATGGGTCGTTAGCATAAGCGAAATGTCTTCAAGAAACCAAAGAAGTCCAGTTGCCTTCATTTGAACCCCTTGGAATACCATGACCTGGATGACTGAGAACCTTCACCAGCACTCAGACAACATAGCTCCTAGGACCATTGGGACACTCAAACCCCTCCACCACGGTAAGGTGGCAGCTCAGGGAGGGGTGAATCTAAATATTTATTATAAAATTTGAAAAATTAGAAAATTTATCATTGGGTTATTTGTGCTGCTTTTTGTCTGATCCCTCACCTAGGACCTGTTTGCCATGGGTGACCCTACCAGAGGCATAAAGCCTCAGACAACATAGCTCCTAGGACCATTGGGACACTCAAACCCCTCCACCATGGTAAGATGGCAGCTCAGGGAGGGGTGAATCTAAATATTTATTATAAAATTTGAAAAATTATATTCATCATTGGGTTATTTGGGCTGCTCTTTGTCTGATCCCTCACCTAGTACCTGTTTGCCATGGGTGACCCTACCAGAGGCATAAAGCCTCAGACAACATAGTTCCTAGGACCATTGGGACACTCAAAGCCCTCCACCACGGTAAGATGGCAGCTCAGGGAGGGGTGAATCTAAATATTTATTATAAAATTTGAAAAATTATATTTATCATTGGGTTATTTGGGCTGCTCTTTGTCTGATCCCTCACCTAGGACCTGTTTGCCATGGGTGACCCTACCAGAGGCATAAAGCCTCAGACAACATAGCTCCTAGGACCATTGGGACACTCAAAGCCCTCCACCACGGTAAGATGGCAGCTCAGGGAGGGGTGAATCTAAATATTAATTATAAAATTTGAAAAATTATATTCATCATTGGGTTATTTGGGCTGCTTTTTGTCTGATCCCTCACCTAGGACCTGTTTGCCATGGGTGACCCTACCAGAGGCATAAAGCCTCAGACAACATAATCCAAGGGGTTCAAATGAAGGCAACTGGACTTCTTTGGTTTCTTGAAGACGTTTTGCTTCTCATCCGAGGAGCTTTGTCAATTCTGACTGGAATATGGGAGGGTCGACCTTATAAACTGTAGCTGTCTATTGTTGCTCAACGAGCAGCATCTGCCTGTGAATGCCCCTCCTCCCTACCTCTTGATGGGTCGTTAGCATAAGCGAAATGTCTTCAAGAAACCAAAGAAGTCCAGTTGCCTTCATTTGAACCCCTTGGATTACCATGACCTGGATGACTGAGAACCTTACAGCACTCAGACAACATAGTTCCTAGGACCATTGGGACACTCAAACCCCTCCACCACGGTAAGGTGGCAGCTCAGGGAGGGGTGAATCTAAATATTATTTATAAAATTTAAAAATTATATTTATCATTGGGTTATTTGGGCTGCTCTTTGTCTGATCCCTCACCTAGGACCTGTTTGCCATGGGTGACCCTACCAGAGGCATAAAGCCTCAGACAACATAGCTCCTAGGACCATTGGGACACTCAAACCCCTCCACCACGGTAAGATGGCAGCTCAGGGAGGGGTGAATCTAAATATTTATTATAAAATTTGAAAAATTATATTCATCACTGGGTTATTTGGGCTGCTCTTTGTCTGATCACTCACCTAGGACCTGTTTGCCATGGGTGACCCTACCAGAGGCATAAAGCCTCAGACAACATAGCTCCTAGGATCATTGGGACACTCAAACCCCTCCACCACGGTAAGGTGGCAGCTCAGGGAGGGGTGTATCAAAATTTTTATTATAAAATCTGAACATTTAAAGTGAAAGCTGATTATTCAAACATTTAAAAAATATAGCCTGAGGCAAAGCGTAAATATTTAAAATCAAAACCCAAACATGTAAATCTGATTCTGAATATGTGTGATGAAGTGTGAGAATATAAAGTTAACTGAACATTTAAAGTGAAAGCTGATTATTCAAAGATTTAAAAAATATAGCCTGAGGCAAACCGTAAATATTTAAAATCGAAACCCAAACATGTAAATCTGATTGTAAATATGTGTGATGAAGTGTGAGAATATAAAGTTAGAGCCTAAATATTTCAGCTCTAAATAAACAGTGCCCATTTGAACAGAAGTTGGGCCGTGAACATTTAACACAAAAAACGAAATGACTGAAGTTTAGCTTCAGTAGTTTGAACTCATTTAAACAAACCAAGTCTGAACATTCAAAACAAATCTGAGTATATAACATTGGACATGAGTTAAATAATTAGTCAGATTAATCTCAGCAGTAATCTGAACCCAGACACGAACCATGTTTCCTGTTTTTAGGTTCAAAGCTAATTTCAATGTTGCATTTCTAGAAAGTCTAAAGCTGAGCTTACTAGAGGCTCTAGCACGCTGCTGTGTGCATAAATGGTAAATTACAACTGAAATTAACTCAAATTGTGCTCTGTGTCTAATGTTAGGGATTACTGAACAGGGATGGTGAGAGGTTTACTTGATGTAAACAACGGGAAAAGGCCCAGACCCTCTCTGCATGATGGGAACCAGCTTATATTGGACTTTTCTGGGCTCGTCTTTCTCTGATTTTAATCCTTTAGTGGGAATTTTGTCAGAATTCTTTGCTGAGAAATTTGCTCCCTGAGAGGCAGGCATCTCATCAGGTTTCTCACGTTTGTTAGTCCCATCGTTAATTCTGCTCTTGTTTATTTGGTCCTGTTTTGTCTCCTTTATGTCTCCTTTTAAATATTTTAATGGGATTTTCACCGTCAGATCTAAATTTTCCCTCTGAACCGGAGCAACAGGTGTTGCTTTAGGTGTACAGGGACGCTCATCAACCCTAAGTTTATTATTCTCTCCGTTGATTCTGCTCTTGTTTGTAACAGAAATGGTTTCTGAACCAATTTCTGGTTTCCTGGCATTCTTTGTTGCCCTACGTGGTTTCAGAATCTTTCTTTCTGTTATTTTTTTCTCTGGAGAGATCTCAGCTTCCCTTAGCTGAATCTTGGGTTGAGAACCACATCCAGCCTCTGTAAAATCCATCCCTTCTGCGTCCTGTAACAAAGTATTAGGCGTGTGTTTCTGCTCCCGTTTCGTCTCCTCTGTGTCTGGTTTGATACGTTTTTTCAGGCCTAAACTTTCTCTCTGAACCAGAGAGACGGGTTTTGCCTGAGGGGTACAGGGACTCTCATCAACTCTCTTACGTTTTCTGGTTTCCAATTTGAGCGTTTTCGCAGAAATTGTCCCATCACTGGTTCTGCTCATCTTAATTTGGGATTTCAGATCTTCAAACATTGCTTGAATTTGACTGATTCCCACAGCAGATTCCTTCACCTGCAGCAGAAGCAACTGGTTTTTCTGCTCAGAGTCCTGGAGCTGGGATTTTAATAAATTCTCCCTGTCGTTAGACTCTTGCAGCTCCTTCTGCAAGTGGTTGAGGGTCTTTACATAATTTTCCCTCTCAAAGTTGAGCTTTTCCAAAGCTAGCTTCTCCTTGTTTTCAAACTCTGTAGCTGCAGAGTTTGTAAAACCCTTTCCCCAGTTCAGCTGAACGTTCTGGTTCTCACCATATTTCAGCTGGGAACACATTACAGCCTCTCTGGTTTTGAAGAAATTAATCTCCGTTAACAGCTGGGTAATGTGGCCGTTAGCGGAATTCAGCTGGTCCTGTAACTTCGCCTCATTTAAATTCTTCTCCCGTAACTTTCCCTCCAGGTTATTCAGAGAAAGTTGTAAATTATCTAACATTTCTCCTCCTTCCAACTTTTTCTCATCCTGGTGAGATTGGTGAGTAAAAGCCATGTTTTTCCCACTAACAGATGCCTTTTTAGGGTTGCGTATGTAATTCACGCTGCTCATCTTGTTTAGGTAGTTATTGGTTACTGAAATAGTTCAATGAAACAATAAAACCAAGTGCAGGATGCAGTCACAAAAACACGTCTGTCTCTGAAGAGAGTCACCGCCAGAATGAATCCTTATGGGTACTGACCCAGCTGTGACACCTCGGTTATATACAGTCTTTGCTCGGTTATTGTGTGACGTCACTGCGTGGTGACGTCAGAGACGTGGCCCCGCCCTTTGCCGCACGACGCTTCACATTCAGAGCGTAACGTAAACGCGTCTTCGTTTCCCATAATCCACTGCGTTTGCATTAGCTCCGAGTGTCAATCCCAAGGTGAGTACGGCTTCGTGAGCTAACTGCTAACAACAACTCTGACCTGATCGTATTCGCCACAGAGTCACTCTCGTTAATCCGCACGTTTGTTTTTATAAATCCCAGTTGTGTAAAATAATGTGAAATTTTTATGAGCGTTTAAAAACTACAGCGTTAGCTTTAGCTCAGGTAGCATTTTAGCATTAGCAGGTGTTTGTGTGAATGAAAGCAAAACTTTAGAGTTACCTCGACCCAATAAACCCGTAAAATATACAAACTAAACGTAGCTGTGGCTGAGGTATCGCCACGTTTTTATTACGAGCTAAAGGAATAATTTAGTTTTATTGTTTTTTAGATGGTTAGCTCTGATGATGCTAACGGGTGCTAGCGCTAAATAAGCTAGCAGCAGAACGTCCTTGCGAGATGAAAACTTTAGACGTGATTTTAGATTTATAGTGTAAGAGTAGGCTACACCTATGGATGTTGTTACGAAACTCAAAATGTCTTATTGTCACTAAAAATGCTGGAAGGGTTTCTAATCAAGCCCTAAACGTTAATGATTAAATGTCTGCTGGGAGTTATTTTTCCGTTATGTGATAGCTTTTAGAACCCAGTATGAACGAATTTTAGACATTTTTATTAAAAGAGTAAACTCTAAGGCTTTGTAAGTGTTCTTTAAGAGGTTCTGATTCCTCAAAAGTATAAAGAAAACATTAGATGTGGTGAATAACATGTATAAATGTGACATTTATACAGAGAGAGCATCTTTATCTTCTAATTAGACCTTTTTCCAAGATTGTGGGAGTTTTTTAATAACAAAATCAGATCTTAGCAGCTTTATATCGTGTTTATTTGTTAGTTTGACCCAGCTGCTGAAAGCTACAGGCACCTGTGCAGGATGATGATGAACCTGTGAGAGTTTGACAGCTTTGCTGTAACCAGATCAGACTCTAACCCAGATGTTTCTGCTCTTTCAGATGGCGCTCCATCGGTTATTCCAGCTGTCGTCCGTGCTGCGCTCCGCCGTGAGGCTGACGCTGCGCAGGAACATCGGCATCTCTGCCGTCGTCTTCAACAAGGCCAAGGAGCTCGACCCCGTCCAGAAACTGTTCCTGGATAAGATCCGGGACTACAGCAACAAGAGCAAGTCAGTCCTGCGCCGTAGCTGAAGGGAGAACCTGACGTTTTACAGAGTTAATAAAACAACTCAGGGAATAAAGGCTACGTTCTGAAGGGTGAAGTCAGATTAAGATCTGAGCTGAAAAAAGATTTCAGTTGGTTTGTTTTTCTTATGAAGGAGGCTAAATCTCCATGGCAACACAGATGAATCATTATTTATCTAGCGGGCTTTTAGGTTTTAGTTCTTCTAAACTTTATAGGGATGTTTATGTGAGCATTATATCATTTTACAAAGTAAAACATTTTAAAATTCAGATCAGATTTGCCCAGAAGATCCTTAAACCCTGACATAAGCCTGGAAATATTTAATAATTCTAACTTATGTTTGTTTAAATGGTA
>SSNS01000598.1:11593-31950 GCA_006937985.1 Aphyosemion australe
TAATAATAATATAAATCAAATAAATGTTACAGCACGTGAAGTTTTGAGATTAGTTTTTGATTTTCTGAACTATTTCGTCTGTAGAGAGTTTTTAATGTTTTAAATCTGTTAGATTGTTGCTGACAGCAGCTACATTCAAGTGTTCCAGTTTTCCTTTTGACTGAATCGCTGCTGCTTTGTGCTTCAGCACGTTGGTGCAGATTCTCAGTCCTCCTGGACACGATCATCCTGAGAGATTTAACTGAAAACAGCTGGATGTTTCTGGTCATCTAGAAGAGGTTTTGCCTCTCATCCAAGAGGCTCCTTCAGTTCTAAACCTCGGGTTGTGAGGAGGAGGCTCAGAAGTTGAGGTCAGAAACAAACACACTGATTGTGCTGCAAGTCTTTTTTTTTTCTTTCTTGATGAAGTAAAAACATGATTTTGTCTAAACTGAGGTGATGTTTCCCAGATCATGTCGTCTGTAGCACTCATTATAACTACATAAAACATGTATGGCCATCAGTGATGGGCAGCAAAACACCTGATTGGAGCATCACTAATATAAAGCATTTAAAAAGCCCTATTTAATAAAATATCAAGACACAAACTCTAAAAGTAACCCAACAGTGACTTAAACACTTTGAGTATGTGACACCAACACAGAAACTTACCACAACAGAGCCTTGGCATCAGATTCAGAGGGATGGAATCACGATGAACAACAGGTGTCTGTAAAATAGAAAACAGTTTTCATTGATGATTAAAGCATTTACTAAAGCTTTAGTGAAGAACCTCACACCACAAGAACAGCTTCTGCCCTGCTGCTGTAGGTCTACTGAACACCAGAAAACCATTTTAACCACACAGACCTGAACTAGTCCCCCCATGTTTATGTCCCAGCCTCTTATGTTATGTTTCTTTCTTAAGTTCAACATTTATCATGCATAGTCTTTTTATTTGATGCATCTGTACATCTCATGACTGTAAAGTAAAGATCCTTGGAGGGATAATAAAGTTGAACTGTCTCCTGCATCAAGCTTCCTCAGGGTCACGTATAGCGCCGATGTGCACGTTTTTAAATGTAAAGCTGAACCTTTGTGATCTCATTAACAGTATGAGGCAATAGCAGACGTTTACCAGATGAGACGTTCCAGAAAAACACCTGAGTGTGCGCGTGCGTTACCACACGAGGCCGACCGTGTCAGGTCACGCAACACACTGATGAGACTCGGATATATTATTTATCCTAAAAGACTTTAACAAATCAGCAGAACTTTCACTCACGTGTTAGTCTTTTATCTTGACATATTCCCTCGTGACCGGCCCGAACTCCGTTCTATTTGCTCAAGTGAAGAGAAACGAGGCATCAGTTTACTCCCGCATTTTAATACCACTTATTATTTAGAACACATCTGCACAAAGATAATATTAAAAACCTGCCTGTGAAACGTCATTCAAGCTGCTGCCATGTTCACATTTAACCTAAAACACAGAAACACGGAGGCTTGAGTCACCCCACTAGGTTAAGCTAGCATGTTAGCTAACATGAGGCATCATAAAGTTCAGCTACCATTACAACCTGGGTTTGTAGGCTACACGGTGGGTCTATCTGACAATAAAGAGTTTCGAAGCAGTTATTTATAGGTTATTATTTATCAGTTTAGATGACATTAAAAACTATCGTCAAAGTCAGCTTCATCACCTGTCCACTAACCATCCTCGGTTTAAATGAGAAAAATACTGATATCTTGATAAAGTCAAATGTGAAACGGCTACATTAATTTACGCAGTGATATTTTAAATAAAGTTCTACTTACCTTCTTGTGGAAAGTTTGCAAGGCAACCAAATATCTCTGATAAATATAAAAGTTATGTAACTGATGCGATGGAAAGATGGCGGACTGACGAGTTTATTCTTTCCTCCAAAGCTCCTCCACTAGGGGGCGCAGTTTCCACAGAAAACACGATTTTAATGTTTCACAAACTATGAATTCATGCTAACATTTTAAAACTAAGACACGTTTAGACCAGATACATTTGAAATATACACAAAATACATAAAATACATTCTTATATAGGCCTGTTTTCAGTGCAGGAAAAGCAGATGTAGCTATATGTTTAAACTACACAGGCAAGCTCACATGAAGAAAACAAGCGCACCCTGAAGAGGTTTGTCACCGCCCAGTTCCAAACAGTCTCCCATTGGCCGAGCGGTTGCTAGGAGATTATACTACCAGGTTTGAGAGAGAGCAGAAACAATCCGTGAGCGCAGGGAACAGAGTTGTGGGAGCAGTTTTGATCCGTGCAGAGAGAAAGTTTGCACAGGTGAAGAAAATATCTGTGCAAGAAACTTAAAGTCTGAGGGAAGAAAGAAGGATTTGAGGGAGAACAGAGTATATTTGAACGAGAGCAGACATTTTGAGTGCAAGCATTACAAGTTTTTAGAGCAAGGATATAAAAATCTTCCCTGCTCTCAAATTTAAAATTCAAGCTCTTGATATTTGGCAGTTAAAACCCCCATAAAGGGCTCATCAGTAAAACAAGTATAAGCATTTCCTCCATATCCAGCTCCGTCTCCGTTTTGTTTATTTTTCCGTCATGCAGACAGGAGGCTGCCACCTTGGAATCACGTGAGGGGAGAACGCGCTGTGATTGGTCACTTGGAAGATTTCAGCTCAGCCGACAGCTCACGTAGTGCGCACACGGCGAGTTTCTGCCCCCCGTGGGGCGGAGAGTATCAAACCGGTTTGATTTCCACCTCAGCGTCTCGTGAGGCAGAAAACTCAGTGAAAATTAGGCGCACACAGCGAGTAATCTGCTGAGCAAACGGCCTCGAATGACCGGCAGCTCAGCTATTGGCTCTCGTGTGCGGCAGGCTTAAGAGGGTAGCGAGCTAAATCTCACTCCGAATAAACTCATTTGAACAAAGAGAATTCATTTACATTCCTCTCTAAGTTATTGTGACAATCTGAGTCTTTTGCTTGATGCTTTGGGGAGATTCCGTTTTCAAAGACACCAACTGTGTCTCTAAAGATCTAATCATTACATTTCAAGTGTAAATGGCATCAGATATAACACTTAGCATTTATTCAGATCTAAATAAACAAGACTTTCATTAGGAAAAAGGATCAAAAAGTGATTTGAAATAATGAAACGTGGCGTGTTTTTTCTGCTCTCTTTGCAGTGACACTGGGTTTTTCTTCAGGACAACAGGCATGCTGCGATGAGCTGTCTTTGATCATCAAAACGGAAATCAGAGCTCATAATCAGGGTATATGCGGGAATCTCAAACTTAAATTTAAGACCTTTTCAAGACTTTTTAAGACCTTAGAAAATAAAAATCAAGACTTTATCGCAATGAACTAATCAACTGTTAAACACAAATATATTCTTTTTAAATACTGCATTGCGATGGGACACGTCACGTTCGGGACAGCAAGGCTGTAGCAATGGTACGTCAAGTCACGTGGTACGAAAACGCAAGCAAACAACTGGCATAGGAGAAAAAAAAATATTTTAATAGTTTACATGAATCTAATTGTATTACCTGCAAACTTAGAGGGTGTGAAAAAGGTGACAACTAACCCCCGTCCAGGCGCCCACCCGGAACAAGGTCCTCGCATGCTGCAGATTAGCATCCATGCATCTACTGGGTTTTGTAGTGACCGCTGACATTTACATACTTTTATTGCAACAATAACCTGTTACAATCATTTTTAAAAATCATCAATGTGATTTTTTGCAAAATGCAAACAACTTTCTACCACGGTCACTCTGCTCAAAACACTGAAAAATATAATGACAGAATTGATCAGAAAATTACTAGAGATCATATTAACAATTATTATGAGACTAATTCACAGAACACATCTGAAAATATTCCAAAATACTGAAATCATTCTTAAGTAGGGTGACCAGATCCCAGCTCACCAAATGTGAGACAAAGATTACTCAATGTGGGACCATGTGAAATCCTAATGCAACGAGATTAAGTAAAAAAAAACTTCTATTCTGCCTTTTAGCTCCAACATCACTGGTAAATATACATAAAAGTATTATCATATATTTCATGTACTATATATTCTATTTGAATTCAACTTGAACAAGCAAACAGCTTTCAGACTATTTCACAGCTCCTCTCATTACCACAGCTTAACTCAGGCTCTTTGACCTTCTACAGTGGCTCTGAGTAACTTTAGCTAAACTTATTTAAACCATCAAATCATTTTAATAAAACAGACAGACCCACAATAAAAATGCAGATTTAAGCAGCTTTTCAGCGTTTTCATTAAATAATTGCACTGACTTTCCACAACAGAATGATAGTAAAAGTACATGTAACGCTTTTAGGATCCATTTATGTTCATTTTGAATTAGTTTTCCACTAATATCAACATCCCATTAAAAAAATCCATACTTTTTTGCAAGTTTATTTCTTCTTAATTTCAAATCTCTATTAGTAGATAATATGTAGGGAAGAGAAAAAAAAACATCACTGATTTTTAATCTCTGAAAAAATTCAGATCTAACCTGAGAGTTCCTTAGTTACTTTTTTCCCTCAAAATTCTGAGAATAAGTAATAAAGGATTAAATTCTCTCGTTATAAAAGGGTTTAGCTTGTCTGTATCTGAAACACAACGCCAGCACCTTGTCTGTGTCAGAATCTCCTTTGGGTTTTAGCACGAACCTGTCTATTTACTGGGAAACCTGCTTTTGACCAACATGTTTTCTGTGACTCTTGGGTTTTCTGCTCCGTTTCATGTCAGACTCTGCGTCGTGACACGAAAAAACCAACAACAAAGACTGTCAAGAGCTTCTCTGAACACGTCTAGTTTACGAGTCTTTAGCCTTTCTCCATCGTGCTCACCTGTCCTCCATACTCGCTGAAGTTTGTTTTGGTGGTTGTTCGCTGATGATCAGCCTTCCCTTTGATTTTTCCTGCCTATGATGATCAAACTTGCATCTCCCTGGGAATTTCCTGCAGCTTGCCGTCGTGTTTCAGGAGCCCGGGGGTTCTGCCCTCCATATGGAGGACATACAGTTAGCTGCCCGTGTAGTTTAGTACTCTGATGTAATTAGTAACTTCCCTCGTCAAGAATGAGGATCCTCTTTGTCTCAGTCACAGCTTGTCCATTAAATCATTATTAGCTGGCTAACCGCTGAAGTAGTTTGCTGCCTGAGTTGTGACAGAACAGCGTCCTGGGCCTGTAATTGATGGTTCTGCTCGGGATTAGGCCGATCTATAGAGCAGTTTCTGTGCTGAGGTTAATAAAAGTCTGGAAACTGGGGAAATATGAGATGGAGGAGACGATGCGTCACAAGAGGATGCAGGAACCCCCCCTCCACCCCACACAAAAGCCAGAACAGACAATAGATGAATCCATGTAGCTCATCTTCTCTGAACACACAACATTACCGCTTAAGAAAAGGAATTCCTCCTGAGGACGTTTTATGGTCACTTCTCTTTTTATCAGGGTTGTGCAGCATTCATCAAGCTGCTTCTAAGAGTCCAACTGAGAGGCTGTGGCTAAGAGCACGGAGGTTATTTGAGTCCAACTTTGGCACTTTGACATGTTCACAATGTTAATATGAACATACTGAGGTTCAGCAGCATCCATCATATGGTACAGCGGAGAACTTTGTACACCTGAGGCTAAAGGGAACGCCATCATTTACACAAATAGGAGGAAAAACGTTATACTGAACTACAGGAACAGTTTATTTATGGATTCGTCAGAGTTGTACACGAACACTGTGATTTACTCTGCTAAGGTTTACAGTCTGACCCCAACAAAATCATTAAAAACCCCGTAGATGTGTCAAGATCATTACCAGAAGGTTCACCCGGAGTCCCTTGAGGCTCTGGATGTCGTAGGGCTGCGTTGGTTGACGCAGCTCTGCAGTATCGCGCGGACATGGGGGCAGTTCCACTGGACTGACAGACCGGGTGGTGGTGATAGTTAATAAGGGTGTGTTCCAACTTGCCTCCCTGGTAAGGTCTATTCAGGGGTTCTGGAGAGGAGGGTCAATTGGAATTTTTACCTTGTAAAGTGCCTTGAGAAGACTCTGGTTGTGAACTGTCACATTGCATTGAATTGAATTGAGGGTCCACGGGATACTCAAACGTCGGATTAAGGAGGAATGGTGTGGCTTTCATCCTGGCCATGGAACACTGGACCAGCTCTATACACTTAGGGGGGTCCTGGAGGGCGTGTGGGAGTTCGCCCAACTAATCTACGTGTGTTTTGTTCGACCGCGTCCCTTGGGGGGCCCTGTGGGGGGGTACTCTGGAAGTATGGGGTACCAGGTCCCTGTACGACCAGTGTCAGAGCTTGGTCCGCATTGCCGGCAGTAAGTCGGGCTCGTTTCCGGTGAGAGTTGGACTCCGCCAAGGCTGCCCTTTGTCACCGATTCTGTTCATAACTTTTATGGACAGGATTTCTAGGAGCAGCCAAGGTGGTGAGGGGATCCGTTTTGGTGGCCTAAGGATCAGGTCTCTGCTTTTTGCAGATGATGTGGTCCTGTTGGCTTCGTCAGAACGTGATCTCCGGCTTTCGCTGGAGCAGTTCGCAGCCGGGTGTGAAGCAGCTGGGATGAGAATCAGCTCCTCTAAATCCGAGACCACGGTCTTGAGTCGGAAAAGGGTAGAATGCCTTCTCCAGGTCAGGGGCGAGGTCCTGCCCCAAGTGGAGGAGTTTAAGTATCTCAGGGTCTTGTTCACGAGTGAGGGAAGGGTGGAGCATGAGATCGATAGGTGGATTGATGCTGCGTCTGCAGTGATGCGGGCGTTGTACCAGTCTGTCGTGGTGAAGAGAGAGCTGAGCTGAATGGCAGAACAAATGTTCTTTCAGAGATGAGCTGGAGACCATTCAACTAATTTTAGGATAAAACTGCTAGGATTATATTTGTGAAGTGAAAATCATATTAGGCTGACCTTCTGACAGGATGTTGGGAATCCATTTTAAGCACAAATATAAATAAATACAAACCAGTATCTCGCTGGGCTTTTTGTGACTCACTGGAGAGACATTACAAGAAAATAAACAAAAAGTTACCTGGAATGACCCAGGATGAGTTTAAAATGTATCTTCATTTTCTTTGAAATTTTCTCTTTTTCTCCGTTCAGTCACAGCTGGGTTTCACGAGTCTCCAGTTCCTCCTCTAGTTCTTACTACTTCTGACTCACAGAAGCTAAACTGAGGAGAAGAGCAGACGTCCATGACAACTGCTCACTGAAATTAGTTTAACAGATTTACAGAGAGAGGCCCTGAGACCCAGGAGAGGAAATGAAGACTCCTTGAGAACATTTGGAGACGTTTTAGAAAATGCCTTGCCAATGGTTTAATCTTCTGAAAATAAGTAAAGTGGTAATAAAGAATGATGTTGACTAAAGGCGAGACGTAACTAATCATTAAACTCAGATGTTTGAACCATTGGCTATTAGGCTGAAATGAGAAGAAATGTAATGAGTTTGAGCATTTGACAAATACATATTAAAGCTGCTTTTCACTGTTTGATGTCTGCAGCTCTTTGGAAACCTGCAGAGGACTCTCAGGGTAAACATCTGTCTGCAGCAACTTCAGCTGGTGTGTACTCGACTTTTGATTGTGTGTAATCCCAATTTGCCCAGACGGCTGGCTGTGTGGGCAGCGTGCAGCGATGCATGCTGGGACCCGGAGGTGAGAGGATATTAATTAGCTCAGAAGAAACAATGCATGACTGGCTAATAGAGAGCTGAGCACAACAAAGACTTTCAAACAGATTCATTTTCATTCTAACTTAAGCCTCTTTTATAAGACACACCGTGCCGGCAAATCAGCGTAATATTACCGCAACGTGTTTCTCATGAACGCGCCATGGCGGCATCACGTTGCGGGAATTTTGCGCCATTCGTGCCGCCACGCTTGGTAGTAATATTGCGGTAATATTGCGGCTTAGCCGGTCTAATAAACGCACATTAAGCTGTGGCGCAAAAGAGGGAGGTGTCATGACCACGCGATGAACTAATGCTGAGCTCCGGTCGGGAACTATAATGAAAATGAAAGTAAACACGGCCATAAGTTTAGTTTTTGTAAACAGAACCAGCTGAGATGATAAACTGGACCGATGCGGAGCTCCGGGAGCTTCTCTCCGTTAGATCTGCAGCTCAGATCATCTGACAGCTCACAGGGACTGTGGAGCACACACACCTGTAGCTGGTTGTTAGAATAAAAACTTAAGGAGCGCTGCTTCGATCACAATAAAAAGCAAGTTATGTCCAAAATACACGGAAGTCCGCAGCAGTGCAGAGACCGCCCCCATACCTCCTTTTTGCCGCCATCGCGTAATCTTTTATAAAACGGACATGATTGCGCAACATTACCGCCACGGTCTGAGCTCTTATAAACGACCTAACGCTCCCTGATGCCGCATCGGCGTTGCAGCAAATTGGCGGCATTGTTTTATAAAAGAGGCTTTTGTCTCTGCTGTGAGGAGCACACACACACACACACACACACACACACGCATGTACGCACACACACACACACACGCACACACACACACAGGCAAACACACACACACTCACTCACGCGCTTGCGCACGCACGCACGCACACATGCACACACGCACGCACGCACACACACACGCGCGCGCACGCACACACACATGCACGCGCACACACACACACAAACACACACACACACACTCACTCACTCACGCCAATTTTTCGTGCTGATTTTGGAGATCGCCCATGTGCTCAACTACGTCCACATCCCTAAGACAGTGTGGAGCCACCGCGGCCGGGCCGGGGCCGGCGGAGGGGAGTAGAGCTGATGCTAGTGTGTAAGGAGCTACTGGTGGTGTTCCAGTACCAGAGCCGCTTAGATGTTGCTGTCCACACTGGCTTGAGCCGTTTGGGCCTCAAAAGGATGTCCTACATTAGCTGAGGCATAATGTAATGGCTGCTTTCAGCCATTACATCAGAATGAAGCCTAACGGTTCCCATAACTGTGACTAACGATAAGTGAGCTGGTTTCAGCCAGTCTAGACCGTGTTTTTGTCAGAGGGACAAACCAAAGTCTTTCTCACGTCTAACGCTCTCATGCCCTACATGGTGTGATTTAGGGAATATATTGGATTATACATCATTAAACAACATTAGGAATCATTTTTGTCCCAGCCTGATTGCTAGATAAGAGCAAGTGGGCAGATGTTTCCGTCGTCATTCTCACACAGCTGGAATGTTGTGGAAATTATTTTACTGACCGAGGATGTCGACACTTCAAAAGCCAAGGAAAAGGGACCCAGTGACCCAGAAATGACTATTCTGTTTGTTTTTCTGCAGAGGTTCAGTCTGTTGTTTCATCGCTGTGCTCAAACCTCGGGTTGATACGTAAAACTCACAGGAGAGCAGAAGTGAATATTTGTTCTGGTTTTAATGTGTCAGAGAGAAAAGCAGCCACGAGTTAGAATAACAGTAGAGAATGTTGAAACGAAGCACGGCGCTGGACGAGAGCACAGTGTGCAGAGAGAGTTTGGTAGGGGTTAGGGTCAAAGGTCAACAACTTCCTTAATTCTATCTGCTGGAAAAAGACAGAAAACAGTTTCACCAGCAGACGTATGGTTTTTCTCCAGCCATGCTGCTGTGCATTATGGGTAGGGCTGCAACAAACGATTATTTGGATCATCGATGAATCGGATGGGGTCTCGACCCGATTAATCAATTAATCGGATTAAACGGGAACATTTAAACCCTGCTAGGGAAACATTTTTCTCTCCTTCCTTTACTTTATTTAACAACAGAACATTATTAGAAAACAGTTCAATAACATGCAAAACAACATGCTATCACCTCAACTGTCTGACAGCTTTTGAGATATTGAATAACATTTCATTTCTACTGGTAACAATGTAATGGTGGCATGTCTATAATGTACGGGTTGGCAATAATCCAGTTTAAATTACGTTCACAGATAGAAGTGTTTGTGAATTAAATACTACAATGGCTTGCCATAGCCCTGGGGCGGTGTTGCGCAGACTCGTAGCAACAACAACGTGAGTCTCGGTAGCTGCTGTCGCTCTGCTCCACAGCGCTGTAAACAGCTAAGAGTAAACAGGATGGTGGGACTTTTCTTCCACTTGTAGAGTTTAGTCATTCTTAGTTCCTGATCATTGTGTTTGTTTTTTTGGGAACCCACGGCGTGAGTCTGCTATCCGCTAGCTTAGCATTAGCCCACCTGCCCGTAGCTGCACGTTTGATCCCAGACTTTGGACCGTTTCTGCCTTTGCTGGTTCCTCTATTTTCCTCCACAGCGCCTAGATGACCACATGGTGCGCCAGTGAAAAGCATCTTCCTTACACAAAAACAAATAACTTACATTTGTTCAATAAAGTTCTGGGGGGTTGGGGAAAAATAACTTGAGAAGATGTCACACGAGTTCTACGTGTAAAAATAGTTTATAGCGCAGAGCGTTTTTTTCATCGCACGTGCGACATGTATGTCCATGTTCTAAGTGTGTCGGTCGTTCCTCATCACAACACCGGCTTTCTCTCTCGTTCTGATCTGCCTCGGTCTGCTCTGCTGCCGCCGCGGCCTACAGATGAGCTGCGCGCGTTGACTGTTAAATAAAGGATGCACGACACGAAAAAAGTTGCACAACGCAACGAATCAATAACGAAAAGCGTTGCCAACGCATTTATTAATTAATTTTATCGATTTTATTGATTCGCTGTTGCAGCCCTAAGTATGGGTAAAGATCTGATTGGTCCCGTCTGTCTAATGGGACAAATGTGCAACGGTGGCCCGCCCTGTAACTGGAGGGTTGCAGGTTCAAGCCCCACTAAGTCTGTCACAGTCGTTGTGCCCTTGAGCAAGACACTTCACCATCCAGGCCTGCTGATGGTGGTCGAAGGGACCGGTGGTTCCTGTGTACGGCAGCCTCACTTCTGTCGGTGTGTCCCAGAGCAGCTGTGGCTACGATGTAGCTCATCGCCACCAGAGTGTCAATGTGTGGATGACTGGCTGTGCTGTAAAGCACCTTGGGGGGTTTTAGAACCCTACTATTGTTTTGAAAACCTTGTGGTTCATTCAGATAAAAATGTACACTGCAAAAACTGATTTATCTTGTTTACGGTCTAAAATGTAAAAATATTGTCTAGAACAATAGCATAACCTCATGACCTCAGATGTGCCCCAGCTCTAGAAACTTTTAAATCAAAATTGAAAACCTTCATGTGTTCATCAGCCTTTGAATGAATGTTTCTGATGCTGCACCTTCTGCACTGTAACTGCTCAGCCCTGAACTTTCTCCTGTTCTTTTTCATTTATAAATCCAAATTGAATTTGTGTATTTTAATTGTGCTGTCATGTTGATTTTATTTTTCTTGCTTTTCTCGCTAATTGGAAAGTACATTGAAGTACATACAAATAAAGCTGCCTTGCTATTACTTAAAATAAGGTAAATATTCTAAAATATGGTCCAAATGTTCTTGTTTCAAATAAAACATCTGCCAATAGGGTAAGCAAAATTTGCTTGGCTAGAATTCTTAAAAATTTAGATTTAGATATATTTGCTCATTTAAGAAATTTGGATCATATTTAAGAATATTTACCTAATTTTTAGTCATGCTCTTTCTCTAGAGAACTTCTTTTCTTTTTAGACAAAAACAACATTAAATCCTTTTGGACTTTCTTTTTTTGCAGAAACCTAAATTATGCTGCCGATGTTAACGTCATGCACTCATAAAAGTACTACAATACCACAGAACTGCCACCACATAACGCAGCAGAGCCCTTAGTTGAGATGCAGCACGCCTGGGTCATACGGCAAGAAAATTACGCTGGTTTTGATCCCATTCTCCCCTTCCAACAATCTTAATTTGAAAATTGTCCAACAAGTTTTAAATCCTGCTGCTGTGTGAACTGGGCCTAACTCTGCAGCAAACATTAGAGAAGCTGAAGTATCAGAATCAGTCTTTACGCAGATGATGTGATACTTTTTCTCCAGCATTCACAATCCTATCTCTCTCCCAAGGAATCGAACTGATAAACTCTTTTTCAAGAGTTTCAGATTATTGGATAAACTGGTTAAAATCTACAGTTCTTGGAATTAATTTATCTTTTCTCAATTCCCTTAATACACGATCAGAATCAGGAATTATTACATACCTGGGCATTAATGTCTCTTCCAGGCTGGCAGATTTAACAAAACTAAACTACATCCCACTTTAAAGAAAGTGGAAGACGACCTTGCCACGCGGAAATCTCTACCAATATCACTCATGGGGAGGGTTGCCACAATTAAAATGATGGTTTTACCAAGAATTAATTATTTATTCTCAATGATCCCAAGCAAGCCTCCATCTGATTGGTTTAGATCTCTGGACTCCTCCATCACTAAATTCCTTTGGAAGGATAAACCCCTGCGAATTAGCTTAAAAACACTACAGAAGACCAAAGGTAGAGGAGGGCTGGATCTGCATGTTATCATTATTTCTTAGCCAACAGGCTCCAATACATATCAAGATGGTTGAAGCCTAACCCACTAGACGAGTCCTGGGCAGATGTAGAACAGACACCTTGCAATAATTTAGCGCTTTCGGACCTACCATTTATCAGCTCAAACTAGGGCTGGGCGGTATGGCCTAAAAAGAAAATATCCGATTTTTTATTTGATTTACGATTTTTTTCTGACCCCCCCCCCCACACACACACACACACATTTATTAAGAAAAGCAACTGCAGTTTTGTTCGTCTCCATGAGACTGGCATTTTTCATATTCAGCTGGATGCCTCTCTTTCAGGTGTCGGAGTAGGTTTGTGGTGCTGGTATGTGGTCCAGATCTGATGGAAGATGTACCCTATCAATGTTTCCAGGACAAATGTGGACCTTATGAAATGTTAGTTTTCCCTATTCCTGTTATAATTTCCACAAGGCAAAATATGTCTGTTCATTCATACAGACCAAGGAATGTTATAGCGGTTCCTTATCAGTCCCATTCAGCGCAGTGTCCTCCCACCATTTCCTTAAAGGTGGCTTTATTAAATGTCAGATCTCTCAACAAGTCATTTTTAGTAAATGATCTTATCTCTGCTCATCTTCTTGACTGTATGCTTTTATCTGAAATCTGGTTAAATGATAGTAGCTGTGCGCCTGTTCTCATAGAAGCAACACCCCCAAACTTCAAATCTCTAAATGTGGTTCGACCTGATAAGAGAGGTGGTGGTGTAGCTGACATTTTTAAAGACTCATTCCTATGTTAACAGATAATGTTTGGTGACTTTGACTCTTTTGAGTATCTTTGTTTTGAGTTGAAAGGTACACCCAAGATCTTAGTTTTGGTAATCTACAGACCTCCAGGTTCATGTACTCATTTTCTAGAGAACTTCACTGAACTTCTCTCTGTTATCACAATAGACTTTGATCCCCTTCTGATAGCTGGAGACTTCAACATTCACGTTGATGACGCTAATGATAAAACTGCTGTGCAGTTCCTCGGAGTGCTTGATCTATTTGATATTGTACAGCATATTCATGCTCCAACACATGCTCAAGGTCACACACTAGACTTGATCTTAACCAAAGATCTTGATGTATCAGACATTGTTGTTAAGGACGTTGGCCTCTCTGACCACTTCTGTATTTCTTTTGAGATGTCAGCTGCACCTGTAATCCATCACAACTCTGCTGTTCTCAAAAAAAGGTACCTAAAGCCTTTTTTATAAAACAATGCCGCCAAATTAGCCTTTCGCCGGCCCCGCCCCCAGAACGGCTATTGTCCAATCACACATCATAGCAACCGTTACTATCCGACAGCTCCAAACAAAATGATGAAGCTAAGCCTAATTTACTACTAAGCATTAGCCTCGATAGTAGTCGTGTCTCCTTCGTTTCCCTTCAGAACCTCCTCATCGAGCTCAACCAGCAACAGCCAAGCATGAGTGCTCCCCCCGCCCGCGGCTGGGCGGAGGTCCGCCTCCCAGACTATCCAAGACCCTTTTAGATAAGACACACCGTGCCGGCAAATCAGCGTAATATTACCTCAATCGTGTGTCTTATAAACGCACATTAAGCCTTGGCGCAACAGCAGGTGGTGTCATGATCACGTGATGAATTAATGCCGAGCTCCGGCCGGGAACTAAAAATAAAAGTAAACACGGGCATAAAAAGTTACATTTTATAAACTCAGCTGAGATGATAGCGATGCAGAGCTTTTCTCCGGTAGAGCTGCCTGCAACTCAGATCATCTGACAGCTCACAGGGACACCGAGTCGCCGCCACAGCTCCTCGGATCCACGCGTCCCCGGACGCCGGACCTTCTCCCAAACTCCTTGTTCCCTGCTACGCTTCGCTCAGCAGAGCCGACACTAATATATCCCTCCACTGCATCCTGTAACCCTTTTGCCTCTATCGGGATGATATTGAGGACGAATTGCTCCAAAAAATGTCGCTGACACGCATCTGTCTACTTCTTTCCATCACGGAAATCTGCGGAGCTTCAGTATTTGATCCACTTACTGTCGGAGTTGGCAACAGTAACTAAGGGGGGCGGGGCTCGGCGAAAGGTCAATTGCCGCAACGCTGATGCAGCATCTGGGAGCCTACGGTCGTTTATAAGAGCTCAGACCGTGGCGGTAATGTTGCGCAATCATGTCAGTTTTATAAAAGATTACACGATGGCGGCAAAAAGGAGGTATGGGGGCAGTCTCTGCACTGTCGCGGACTTCCGTTTATCTTGGACATAACTTGCCTTTTATTGCGATCAAAGCCGCACTCGTTAAGTTTTTATTTTAACAAGCAGCTACAGGTGTGTGTCCTCCACCATCCCTGTGAGCTGTCAGATGATCTGAGCTGCAGATCTAACGGGGAGAAGCTCCTGGAGCACCGCATCGGTCCAGTTTATCATCTCAGCTGGTTCTGTTAACAAATGTGAAACTTACGCGCATGTTTACTTTCATTTTTAATAAAGTTCCCGGCCGGAGCTCGGCATTAATTCATCACTTGGTCATGACACCTCCCTCTTTTGCGCCAAGGCTTAATGTGCGTTTATTAGACCGGCGAAGCCGCAATATTACTACCAAGCGTGGCGGCACGAATGCCGCAAAATTCCCGCAACGTGATGCCGCCATGGCGCGTTCATAAGAAACACGTTGCGGTAATATTGCGCTGATTTGCCGGCATGGTGTGTCTTATAAAAAGGTACCTAAGTGATCACACTGCATCAGTTTTTAGTGAACTAATGAATATGTCAACGAGTCTAACATCCAACTGTGCTGATTCCCTTCTAAATCATTTCAACCGCAAATCTCTAGAGATTCTTGACACCATTGCCCCAGAAAAGTCCAAGTTCATCTCTAGGAAACAAAAAGCTCCATGGAGGTTCACTAAATCTGTTACAAACCAAAAGCGAGAATGCCGCAAAGCTGAGCGTAAATGGAGGAAAAGTAGCCTGCCCGATCATTATGAGACCTACAGACTGCAGCTCCACACCTACAACTCTGAATTAAAAAAGGCGAGACAAGCCTTTTTCTCCAAAGTCATAAGTGATAATATCAACAATTCCCGTGTTCTGTTTGCCACTATTGAGAGGCTAACTAACCAACCAACACAGTTAGCCCCTGATTTCAAGTCCCAAACTAAATGTAATGAGTTTGCATCCTTTTTCGATGATAAAATACTAAACATCAGATCAGCCATTCACTCCTCCCTGTCAACCAACACACCAAGACCACCCCTACAACCACATAGCAATACTTTAGCTAGAATGCCAGTCTTTGACATGATTAATGCTAACACACTGGAAAACATAGTTAATAGCTTAAACTCATCTACCTGCTGTCTTGATATACTGCCAACAAACTTCTTTAAAAAGGTTTTTAATTGCTTGAAAGATGATGTACTGAAAATTACTAATTACTCCTTAAAATCAGGTATTTTTCCTACTTCATTAAAAACTGCTGCTGTCAAGCCTCTTCTAAAGAAAAGCAAACTAGATCCCTTAGAGATGAATAATTATAGACCAATCTCTAGTCTTCCCTTCATTGGGAAAATTGTTGAAAAAGCAGTTATGATCCAGCTGAACAACTTCCTGGAGACAAACAACCTCCTGGATGGTTTTCAGTCAGGCTTCAGCAGTGTTGGGGAGTAACGGAATACATTTACCGCCGTTACGTATTTAGAATACTAATTATGAGTAGCTGTATTCCGTTACAAATACTATTTTTAAACATGGTATTTAGAATACATTTACTTTCGTAATACCATTGGAATACTTTTGTGTTTTCCTAGCTTGGCAAACCATCTTATATCTGATGATATAAAGTCTGGCCATGGTTCACTGACGTCTCTGTCGTGGGGCGGGATCCACGGTGGTCTTTTAAACTGTCTCCGCATGCTATCGGATAACAAACAACGTGACGTACTCACCGCTACAGATGTCAGTCAACAAGGCAGTCCGCCATACTCCGTCAAAGAAGATGCAAATACATTCTTTTTGTAAATAAACTTCAGTACGGTACCTCTATCTGCTCTTGACTCAAAGAAAAGCCCAAGAAATAATCCAAAGTTGATGCCATAGCCGTTTCAAACGAGCCGCTGTCATGTTTATTCAGTAATATCCCGCCCACCAACAGAGTGCTGTGATTGGCCCACCAAACCAATAGGGCGCTGTGATTGGACCGCTAAAGATGTCAGTCACGGCCTACGGGGCAGTCTGTCACACACACAGACATACGGTTCGTGGACTAATGCTGCAGTAGTGGCCGGCTGCCATCTTAGTTGGGTCTCCATTCGCCCCCAGTGCATTCATTTCTACATTTTATCTAACTTTTTCACAAAATCAGACACATGGTATGGCATGATAATTAAAATATAAACACAATTAAACAAAATAAATTAAATTAAAATATAAAATCCCATCAGGTAGGCTAAAAAAGTCAATAGTAATCCCACGTGATCTGTTTTCAATAGTACGCTGGTTGTTGCAACTGTAGGCTGCACAAAAATGTGCATAGTTGCTCACTCTGCATTAACTTTGGAGGATGAGGAGACCCATCCAATATGGCGGCGAGGAGACCCATCCAATATGGCGGCACACTGTTACGCTCTCCAGCGCTCAATGGGGCGTCTACGTATTCATGTCTATGGTCAAACACTGTCAAAGAAGATGCAACATCCTGCCCACCAAACAGAGCGCTGTGATTGGACTGACACCAGATGTCTGGGGCTGCTTTGGTTCCAATATTACAGACAATGCTGTGCTATGGTCAAGCATTTTTTCACTTTATTACAGAAAAAGAAATATAATCTATTGACACTTTGATAATTAAAGTAACAAAAATAATTAAATTGTTTAATTTATTTTTTCCCATTTAATAAACCCTCTGTTTTCCTGTAGGAGTAGCTACCAATACATTTAATAGACTTAAATGCGGTTTTTAAGGGGAAGTATTCTAAGTATTTAGAATACACCAGGATTAGGCAAAGTAACGGAATACGTTACAAAATACATTTTAAAGCAGGAATTCAGTATTCTGTAACTAAATACATTTACAAAGTATTCTCCCCAACACTGGGCTTCTGACAACACCACAGCACTGAGACAGCACTGATTAAGGTATTAAATGACATCCGTATGAATACAGATTCAGGTAAAACATCTGTTTTAGTGATGCTCGATCTCACTGCAGCTTTTGATACTGTGGATCACAACATACTATTAGATAGACTCATAAACTGGGTGGGACTATCAGGTACAGTCCTTAGTTGGTTCCAATCATACCTTGCTGACAGGGGTTATGTTGTTTCTATTGGTGATCATAGATCAAAGCAGATCACTATGACATGTGGTGTCCCACAAGGCTCCATTCTTGGGCCACTGCTCTTCAACCTCTACATGCTCCCCCTGGGTCAGATCATATACAACAACAACATTGCCTATCATAGTTATGCAGATGACACCCAGATCTATCTAGCTCTATCACCTAATGAATCCGGTCCCCTAGACTCACTCTGTCAGTGCCTAGAGCAAGTCAATGACTGGATGAAGTCAAGTTTCCTTCAGTTAAACAAAGACAAGACAGAAGTTATTGTCTTTGGGAGTAAAAAACCGAGGATGGAAGTTATTGCTCAACTTGGCTCTAGAGGAATAAAGACTAAGACTCAGGTTAGAAACCTTGGTGTTACCATTGACTCAGACCTAGCTTCACTGGTCACATTAAGGCTATAACCAGATCAGCGTTTTATCATCTCCATCAATTAGCAAGACTCAGAGGTCTCATGTCGAAACAAGACCTAGAGAAACTCATTCATGCGTTCATCTCCAGCAGACTAGATTATTGCAATGGTCTCCTGACTGGTCTTCCCAAAACAGCCGTAAAACAACTGCAGCTTATTCAGAATGCTGCTGCTAGGGTCCTAACGAGAACTAAGAGAACTGAGCACATCACCCCGTTCTAAAAACTCTGCACTGGTTACCAGTAAACTACAGAATTGATTTTAAAGTGCTTCTACTAGTCTATAAATCACTCAATGGTATGGGGCCTAAGTACATGTTGGATCTCCTTCCAGTATCTACACCTAGCAGGGCTCTCAGATCCCTAGACAGCAGTCAGCTGGTAGAACCTCGGGTCAGAACCAGACAGGGTGAAGCTGCTTTTAGTCATTATGCTGCTCATAGATGCAATCAGCTTCCTCATGACCTCAAACAGGCCCCAACTCTAGTAACTTTTAATTTAAATTAAAAACTTTCATGTATTCATTAGCCTTTGATTGAATGTTGCTCCTTCTGCACTGTAACTGCTAAACTTTTGACTATGTCTTCAATCTAATTGTTCCTGGTGTATTTTGATGAATGTTTTTGTTGCTCCTGCTCTGTAAAGCACATTGAATTGCCTCCGTGTTTGAAATGTGCTAAACAAATAAAGCTGCCCTGCCTTTGACTGTGGAGGCGCTTTAGGCAAATGTTGCAGTGTGGGGCCTCTTGCTCCATGTCTGTCGCAGCAAACCCATACCAGTCCAAACAACAGATGATTTATTCCTTTCTTAAGCCTCTTTAATAAAACAATGCCGCATATTTGCAGCACTGCCGATGCGGCATCAGAGAGCGCTTAGTCGTTTATAAGAGGTCAGACCGTGGCGGTAATGTGGCGCAATAATCATGTCCTTTTTATAAAAGATTACGCAATGGAGGTATAAAGGGAGTATGGGGTCGGTCTCTGAGTTGCCGCGGACTTTTGTGTACCTTAGACATAACTTGCTTTTTATTGCGATCGAAGCCGCGCTCCTTACGTTTTTTCCCACTACAGGTGTCTGTCCTCCACAGCCTCTGGTGATCTGAGCTCAACTCTAATGGAGAGAAGCTCCTGGTGCTCTGCATCGCTCCAGTTTATCATCTCAGCTGATTCTGTTTACAAAAGCGAAACTTACTGCCTGTGTTTGCTTTCATTTTCAGCTCGGAGCTCAGCAGTAACTCCCCACGTGATGATTATGACACCACCCCCTGTTGCGCTAAAGCGTAATGTGTGTAGCAGGGGGATTGTTTGCAGCTGGGGGATGCTGTTCAACCAATCACCCGTTGAGGGCGCCCTGTTATAAGGGCAGTGGGTTGTTTCCTCGGGTGATCGCCTCTCACTAGAAACCAGGCGTTTACTTCCGGGTTGTCGAGCCGGTTGTGTGTGTGTGGCAGGGTTTGGAACTCTCAGCGCAAACTGTAAGTAAAACTATCCCTCCTGCATTAGCGATTTGGGAGTCTGTGTTAATTATATTCATGCTCTAGTGGTGGCTGGTGCATGATCATCAGCTCTGGGACAAATCTGTGTTTCGCCGGCTCAGGTGGGCAAACAAATGTTTGAGGTATGTACCCTGCTGTTTTTCTTTATTCAGCTGCTCATTATTAGCCTTTTTGCTTATTTTTAGAGTCTGCACCTCCGCAGACTCTGCTGTTTTGCTTTCTCTGATTTTTATGATTAGTTTCCGACTCCGGCGAAGAAAGGACGCGAGGACCCGGCGTCGCCTGGCGTGCGGGGCTAGGGTGTGATACCAGCCGGTCCAGTGCGATCGATTGGATCCGATCCACGGCTGCCAACGACACCCCTGTACTGACGAGGCTGCGGTGAGACGCCACTCGGGTCCAGGGAGGACCACCTTCGTCTCCACCCACAGAGACTATTAGAGCTGTTAAGCTCGGGTGTGCGTGCGCGTCCGTACATCTGGCACGCATTGGAGTGGAACTGATTGTTGTTTTTAGATCATTCGTTTGTTTTATTTTTATCTCATTTTAGCTACTCATGTTTGTGATGTGTTTTTAATCTTTTATTTTCCTTATTTTGCAGGCTGTTTGCTTCCAGTGGGGTACCATCGGCTCGGGTGACAGGAGTTTTTCACGTGTGTGTGTGTGT